>CAKNXH010051634.1:0-24223 GCA_932178445.1 Andricus quercusramuli | reverse complement strand
ACCGTTACGCTGTAGCGTAATGTTTGCGTTCGGCCGGTCCGCCAGGGATATACAGATATAAATCCAGAAACGTACAAATATTAAATTTTCACCCGCACCACAGGTCAGAAATATATACCTTGTAGAGTGATTTTTACTGTAGTCCCTGGCGGACCGAACGAACGGAGCGGATACGCTACAGCGTATCCTTATAGTATCCACATCGTATCCTCTCCGTATCATGCAAGAAAAACTCATTAAAAAAGAAAGATTAACATTTCACTTGTTGAAATTCGGATTCTACGTGAAATTGTGAGTTAAAAGGTCACAGAGTAATCGCAATATTTTTTCTTGCAACATTAAAAACTTTTAATAAATATAATACTTATCGATGACGTGCGCTGAAGGCGACTTCAAACGCATCGTCATTCAGTAGCAGTTCATAGGCTTTATCCGTCGACGATGGGTTTGAAGTCGCCTTCAGCCCACGTTATCGATAAGTATTATATTTTTTTAAAGTTTTTAATGTTGCAAGAAAAACTATTGCGATTACTCCCTGACCTTTTAACGCAAAATTTCACGTAGAATCCGAATTTTAACAAGTGAAATGTTCATCTTCCTTTTTTAAGGAGTTTTTCTTGCATGATACGGAGAGGATACGATGTGGATACTATAAGGATACGTTGTAGCGTATCCGCTCCGTTCGTTCGGTCCGCCAGGGGTTACGTGAAATTCTACAATATCATAAATTTAGCCTCAAATTGTTCCAATGTCCGGTTTCTGTCTCTCTAAAATTTGAAACGAAGGTCATAGTTCAGTTCGGATATAATCAGAATACAGTGTGTTTAGTTATGAAACCACTAAATAAGACATGATATCAATATTTTCTTTTTACTACTTACGTATCTGTTTTTTGTCATGTGTAGGAGGAGCAACTTTCAGTGATGCCAAAATCTATGATTTAGTTTGTATTTACATTTTGAGGCAACTTTGAGGATTTCAATAAAGAGACACATATCCACTCGTTTTCCACCACACGTTCTTCCTCTCCTTCCACATCACTCCTTTTTGGCATCATGTACATTTTGCTTTTCACATCGGTCAACGGAACTGCCTTAAGTGTACGGTGAAGATTTCGACAATGATACAAGTGTACGGTGCCTGACGTTACTCCAACATCGTAGATTTCAGTGGTGGTTCGAAAGTGTCGAACAATCAAGTTGACTTGCTCACGCAACGCAATGGCAAATACAGATGTACCAACTTCCAATTTCTTGAATTGTTGGCAAAGATTTGCAGGGATATAATCTGGAAGTGGTCCCTGTGCATGTCTTTGTGATAGACAAATACGAGTATTGATGTCCAAAGGTGTTAAAGCGTAATCGTCCTTTTCACCTAATCTTTTGTATACTTGTGGAAGTTTGAAACCTGGTTTTCTAATGCATTTTCGCATTTCCGGCATATTATTCTTGTAGCAAAACGCACTGAATGTCTCTAATGGGCCCAGAATTTCTACATCAGCTACCAAGAGCAAAAGAGAATGCACATTATATGAAAGAAACTGCTCTCCATATAATCGTTCACTTAGAGTCACATAACTTTCCAGAGCCTCTTGACAGTAAGCATACATTTCTCGTGGAGTCTCGTCCGAAATAAGAAGACGCATGACACTGTGTAGAATCATGAGATGCCGATCATAATCTTCATGAAAAACATTCTTCAAAACAGCCGGTGAAGTGTACAATAAAATTGCCGGAACTCAGTGGCTTTAAAATGATGAAACAGGGTAATTTCGTTTGGACGGCGATTGAATTCTGATGGGCAGTAGAATTGAAGCATTATCATCCTGGAATTTGTGATCTGTAGTTTCCTCCAATTTAACCTTCGAAATCCAAATTTTCCATCCACATGTGCAAAAATAACCTTTTTAACATTTCCCAGCCAAACACAATGCATAGCTTCAAGTGGAACGTGCGTAACCAACCCCAAAAGAGGGGCTAAAGGACTTTGGCCTTTATGATGATCATCATCCACGAGATGCTGGTAATCATTGTCTGTTCTAAGTTCATGTCTGATGCCTTGAAAGACTGTGTACTTTCAAAGCCTGCGACTGTACATCGGTGACCTTCTACTTTACACTTGGAACATGCATGTGTTCCCTGGTAAAAATACCCGTTAGGAATCGTTAGAATCTCTTTAGAATCCTCTAAGATTGCAGTTAGAGTTTTAAGTGGATTTAAAGAGGAATCGTGGAACGTAATGTGTTGTAAAATCTTCTTAAGGGGATACTGGTTGTGCACTTAATTTCGGGAAATGTTTGTAATGGGTTCTACGGGGAACCTAAGTGGAAATTATAATCTGAAATTACTTTTTAAACATTCCTTTAAGTGGATCTAAGAGGAATTTAAGAGTAGCATAATTCTAAGGGGACCTAAGCGGAACCGAAGTAGACCTTAGAACACGAAATTATTTTTCAAGAAATTTCCCTAAATGGATCTAATGGGAATTTAATAAGACTACGTTTTCTGGAAAAGCGACAAATTATAAAATTGTCGTCTTAACAGGATCTAAGGAGATCTTAAACGGGTATTAAAACATTAAATTATTTTGTACGGAATTTTTCTAAGTGGATCTAACGGTAATTTAAGAGGCTGCGTTTCCTGGAAATGTTGCTAAGGATATAATTGTCATCTTAAGAGGATCTAAGGTAATCTTAAACGGACATTTGAATACTACATTACCCTGGTAAAAATACCCGTTAGGAATCGTTAGAATTTGTTTAGAGGCACCTAAGATTGCAGTTCGAGTTCTAAGTGGATTTAAAGATGAATCGTGGAAAGTAATGTGTTGTAATATGTTCCTAAGGGGACACTGGTTGCGCAGTTAATTTCGCGAAATATTTGTAATGGGTTCTACGGGGAACCTAAGTGGAAATTATAATCCAAAATTACTTTTTGAACATTTCTTTAAAGGGATCTAATAGGAATTTAATAGGAATTTACTGGAAAAGTTACAGACAAGGGGAAGGCCTGCTCTGCGACATTGACTTTGAGATGAGACTAGCATAAATCGATAGAACGTCGAAAAATATTAGACACGTTTAGCGGCTTTCTTGTAATTGGGCCCTAGTTTTTTTTTTAATGAATTTTTTAAAATAGCTATTTTCGTGCTATACGAGTATCTACCGTGGCGCACGAGTTTTCTCCAACCGGAGTCAGTGCTACAGCGGTAAGGTGGTTAGCTGAGGAGCACGCTGTCGCGCGTTCGAATCTTTTTGGCGAAATTTTTTTTTTTGCTCTTTTTGCTCTTTCTATTAAAAACGTGTTAAATAATTACTTTATAACCCCTCAGGGTGATTTAATTTTTTTCCTCCCTGTTTTTTGAATTTTCCAATTCTCATTATAATAAATATGGTATTTGTTCAATTATATTATTATTATTATTCGTATTTTTTAATTGATTATAATATAGTCCAGAAGTTGTCGACCTGAAAACAAAATTGTTTTTATTCATTTTGAAAATAGTGAAGGTAAAGTGGAAGAAAATTACGCAGGAACTGTTTAGTTTCTTATAATCTATATTATTTCTTATTTACATGTTCCGGGATGATATTTGTCATAAAAACATTTGATTTGAATAATAATATAATTAAACCAAATTTATTATAAATAAATACCAACTTTATTATTATAATGGGAATTGGAAAATTCAAAAAACAGGGAGGAAAAAAATTAAATCACCCTGAGGGGTTATAAAGTAATTATTTAACACGTTTTTAATAAGAAGAGCAAAAAAAGCAAAAAAAAAACAAAAATTTCGCCAAAAAGATTCGAACGCGCGATAGCGTGCTCCTCAGCTAACCACCTTACCGCTGTACCACTGACTCCGGTTGGGGAAAACTCGTGCGCCACGGTAGATACTCGTATAGCACGAAAATAGCTATTTTAAAAAATTCATTAAAAAAAACTAGGGCCCAATTACAAGAAAGCTGCTATACGTGTCTAATATTTTTCGACGTTCTATCGATTTATGCTAGTCTCATATCAAAGTCAATGTCGCAGAGCAGGCCTTCCCCTTGTGAGTATATAATTGCCGTCTTAAGAGGATCTAAGGAGATTTCAAACGGACATTAAAACTCTAAATTATTTTGTATGAAATTTCTGTAAGTGGATCTAAAGGGAATTTAATAGGTGCGTTTACTGGAACTGTTGCTATATATATTTTTGCATTTTAAGAGGGTCTAAGTCAGGGGTCTCCACAATCGACAGGTGCAGCGTGACCCAGGATCGCACGACCTTTTCCAAGATCTACCATTTTTTTTCGAAGGAAAACTGAGAGAAAATTTATGACCTCTCGAGGAAAAATCCCTGCTGGAAGGGCTCAGTTCTGAAATTTGAACATAGTGGACCCTTTTTTTCCATATAGATCCCCATAAAGGTCGGGACATAGCGATATGTCTTAAATCAGTGGTCGGCACGCTCTTGCCCAGGGCAGGCTACCCTGCCCGGGCTGCCCAACGACCTACTTTCTGGGCAGGTACCTGAGAGCTTGGGCAGACCGACCCTTCTCTCAGGGGTTCTTTGTTGGGAAATAGAACAAATTGACAAAATGTAAAAATCGTTAATTTTTCAATTAGCGATTTAAAAATGATATTTTTGGAATCTGCGAATTTTTCCGATTTCAGCGATATGTAATTTGTCTATAAAGGTTTACAATTTGAGAAGCATTTAGTATTAAATTGAATATTGAGCGGAAGTTTTTTGATATTAAACTCCTTCAAATTTTCAACTTTCTTAGGCAAGTAATATATCATTGGAATCGGAAAAATTCGTAGATGCTGATTATACTATTTTGAAATCGCTAGTTGAAAAATTAAAAGTTTTTAAATTTTCTTACTTTGACCTGCCTGTGGACAAAGGACACCCGTCGGGGCGAGCGCACCCGCACTGAGCTCCGTGAGCCGATCGGAAAGTAGCAGAAAAAATTAAGCCGGGCCCAGCCTGCCCAGACCTGAAAAGTGAGCAAAAAGTTTGCCGACCACTGTCTTAAATAATCCTGTAAGAAATCTCCATATAGAAACTAGAAGAATTTCTATTTGGAATTCCATACGGATTACGACTTGGTAACATCCATATAGATCCACATAGAGGTCGGTAAATAGCGCGATGTCTGAAAAATCGTTTTATAGTTTCTCTTTAGAATTCCACTCTGGATTTCAAGAAAAAACTACAATTTTTATCAGATTTCATACGAAAAATTTAGAGAACCTATATTGATATAAATTTTTAACCAATAAAATTAATTTTCTACCAAAAAAGATTAATTTGTAACAAAATAGAAGGATTTAAACAAAATAATAAAATTTTTAAGGAATAGTTTTATTTAAAGTTAAGATAACTAATTTTTAACCATGAAAACAAAAAATTTCAGCAAACCAGTTGAATTTTCAACCAACAAAATTAATTGTCAAACTCAAAGATGAATTTTTCACCAAGAAGGTTAATATTCTATCACAAAAGACGAATTGTCAACCAAATAGTTGAATTTCCGACGAAAAAGATGAATTTTCAACTAAATACATGAATTTTCCACTAGGCAAGAATAATTTTCAACCAAAAATGGAACGGTTATATTTCCAGTTACAAAAAAATTACTTCTCACCCTGAAAAAAAAAATTTCTAACAAAATAGTTAAATTTTTTAACAAAGAAATTATTTTTAAAAAATGCATGCATTTTTAACTAACAAAAAAATATATTTTAATGAAGAATGGAATAGTAACATTTTTAGTTAAAAAATTAATTTTAAACAAATTAAAAATGATTTTTAACATTTTACACAACATTTTTAATCAAGAAAAGTTCTGCTTTCAAATAATAAGTCGAATTTACAGGGAAAAATGTAATAGTTTATACCGTAAGGTCAACTTCATAGTAGTCATAGGGAAGCGTGAGTGCAAGTGAGACACTAGTAGATGGCGCATCAGAGCATCTCTTTCGCACTTATGACTATGACTACTATGAATTTGGCCTCACTGTATAAGAAACAAAAATATTTCAAGTTGAATAAAGTTTTCACTACCCTCGCGGTATCATATATATTATGTTCCAGTTTTTAAAACAATATAATTTTGTAGATGTAAAATAAACAGTTGTTTTATAATACATATTGTACGTATATTTGAAGAGAAAAAGGGAATTTGAACAAATAAGGGGGAAACGCTGTAGGAGATATTTAATGTTTTCTTCTTAAATATCAGTAACATTCCACACGTACCAAATTTTTTTCATTGAATTGAATATAGTTACAACGAGACTGTGCCCACAGAAATTGTGAACAAAATTTCAATCCGCGCAATACAAATCAAGAATTTTCAATTTCGAGCATGAAACCCCTTCTACAAAAAAATGATTGGATCCGATTGCGAACGATTGAAAAAAATTGCAATCGTTCCCAGTTGTGTTTCTTAATCGGGTCGCACTGATTCGGAGCGATTGAGGCCGGCTATCGTTGCCTAGCGTTCTCAATCGGGACTCGATATGAAGTAAATCTGCCATTATGTTGGTGGCAGTACATTGATCTCGCGGGAATTATTTGAAAAAGTGTATTCACTTTTTTTACATCTCTGTAAAAGATAACTTTTAAAAAGATGTAAAATTGTTGAATAATTTCCTCGCGATCAAGGAGCAGTCATCAACATATTTTGAAATAACTTATTTTGTAGTAATTTCCATTAGATTATCATATTATTTGTCATTAACATGTTAATTTGTTTATTCTGGTTGCGGCTAATCTTTTTTTAATTCTGATACCTAAGTATAATAATTAAACAGGTTATTAGAATTTATTTTTCAAATAAATTAACTATATTATTTTATTCTTATTTTGAAATTTAGGTTGCAAATTATTTAAAAACCCCCTTAATCGGTGTAACGGGGTACCCGGGTATCCACCTCCCTTTTTTCAATTTTTTTAATTCTTAAGAAGAGAACTAACGTGCGGCGCATTGAGGATTTATTGTAGCTGCTTGCCAAATAGTTCTGTAGCACAGAACATTCCAAGTCATATTTCCCACCCCGTAATAATAATTTTAAAAACCCCCTAAGACCAGTCCTACCACCTTTATCTGAACAAATTCGAAGGCTTTCTACAGAAAACACTCAAAAAATTAAAAAATGTGAAATTATCACCCAAATCACCTTCAGAAAACCCCAACTTATATTTCCAACCCCATGATAATATTCAACAACCCCCTAAGACCACCACTACTACTTTTACCTTAGCAAATCCCAAAAGCCTCTACGTAAAATACTCAAATAATTAAATTTTTTTAAAATAATTACCCCAGTCAACTTCAGAAAACCACAAGTTATATTCTCCACCCTATGATAATATTGAACAACCGCCTAACACCACCACTTCCACTTTTGCCTTAATAAATCCGAAGAGCATCCACGTAAAACACTCAACAAATTTCAAAATTTTAAATAATCACACAAGTTACCTTCAGAAAACTTCGAACTATATTTCCACCCCATTATAATATTCAATAACCCCCTAAGTTCACCCCTTCCACTTTTAATTCGATAAATCCTAAATGTCTCCATGAAAAGCACTAAAAAATATTTAAAAAATTGAAATAATCATCCAAGTCACCTTCAGAAAACCAAAAATTATATTTCCAACCCCATAATAATATTTAACAGCCCCCTAAGACCACCACCATCACTTTTACCTGAACAAATCCGAATAAGACCCTCCACGTAAAAGACTCAATAAATTCAAGAGATCACTGAATCCAACTTCAAAACACCCAATTATATTTTCAACTGCACGCGTTTTTAGTCGGTCTTTAGGGTTAGGTTTCCGATCGACGTCTATATGCACTTACCCGATTGAGAACGATTCATATGCTTGTCCCGATTGAGAACGATTCAAACGCTTTTCCCGATTGAAAACGATTAAGAACGATGAACAAAATTTGTCCCTATTAATACCAATTCAAAAAGATTCACCTGGTAATCGATCTCAATCGGGTCCAATCATTTTTTTCTAGAAGGGAAATCACGATATAGCATCAAAAAATAATTAAATCAGGCCCGCGATAAGAGATGAGGACATTTCCTGATAATTCAGGACGTCTGGTCAGTCTATTTGTGGTGCAAAACCCATGTGGCATTGAGTAAATTAATAAGTAATATATCAACAGTAGAGAATACAAAGAAAATCAGGTTATGTTCTTATAAATATAATATTAAATATATTACCTACCACACGTGCGGAAGAGGAATCAGCTATATTATTCCTATATTATAGAAACAGTGTACTTCTCAACACGATGATAAAAACTCTGTCAGAAACTCAGAATGAAAATTCGTTATTATTAAAAAATTCGCTTGGTGCAGCGGCGTGGAGGGGAGGCGAGAATCAACCGTGCGCGCGTAGTGGCGAAAAAAGCAGCAACTCGGGAAGTTTTGCACAGAGTAAACATTTAAAAAGTTTAAATAATGGCCCTGGCGGACCGGCCGAATGCAAACGTTACGCTGCAGCGTAACGGCGTAGAGTAATGGTAAAGTAATGGTAAAGTAATGGTAAAGTAATATGGCATTACAACTAATATAAGAAACAAAATAAATATGTAAACTGTTGCAATTATAATAAAACGTTAAAATCTACGTTAAATGGGCATGTCGTAATTGCAACAAGTTTATTTTTCAGCGTTAAAAAATAAAAAAACGAAGTTGCTGTCAGTGACGTCAGCAAAAGGCGGCTTCAAGTACATCGCATCTACTGTCACTGGTATAATAATTAATAAGAAGCAGATATGTACATTGGAACTGAGGCTTGCAATATTTATCTCCAATAATATTGCCAATTGCATTTTAATTTTAAAGCATTAATTAATTCAAGTTATTTTATTATTATAAATTAAGTGATGAAATTAAAAGTTCAAATGTGAAGTGAATAGTCTCAAGTGATAAAAGCGAGTCGCAAACCGTCGCCCGTCGGTAACTTAGTCCGTGTATGTGCGTGTGTTAGCAGTCGCAGCTTTGATCAGTTGTTGCAATGATATTTTGTTGTTGTTTTCATCGGCTAATTAAAGACAAAAACCAAGAAAGAAGAAGAAGAAGACAGTGAGTAATAATTTGTTTTTGAACTTCAGAGACCGGTAGTGTTACGCAATGCTTTAGACGATTATGTACCATGTTATGTACGCGTATCGCATGAGGCATGAGGATGATGAACACGCCTAACCTTAAAATTCAATCGCCTTATTTCACTTAATAAATAGTAGAATCAAACATTTTGTAGCCAGTTACTCTTCTTTAAATACGAGGAAATATTTAAAAAAAATGTTTGATTCCAGTATTTATTGAGTGAAATGAGGTGTTGTTGAAAATCCCTTTTTTTTGTTGAAAATTAATTGTTTTAACTGAAAACTTAACTATTTGTTGAAAAATTAATCTTTTTACATAGAAAATTAATCTTCTCGGTTGAAAATTCATCTCTTTAACTAAGTATTTAATTATATCGTTGAAAATTCTTTTCTTTTTCGTTGAAAATTAATTTCCTTAACTGCAAATTTAATTTAATTGATTTAATTTAATTGAAAGAAAAATTTATAACTGTTAGGGAAAAGAAAAAATTGGCCAAGGAAAACCAGGGAATTTCGTAATTAAAATTTTGAAGCAACACTGGTTGTCAATTTATCACGTAAAATATCTTTCTGTTTTTGCACTGAACTAGCGCAAAGCGAATCAAAATATTTTTCATTTTATCTCTAAAAGTATTTAATTCTCTAAGTGTCGAAAATTAAAGTGAGTAATCGAATCATTTTTTTAGGCCCATCAGCTAGTAAACCCAACACTCTGAGTAATCGAGAAACCATGGATGATGAGGACAGTCTTTTTCCAGGTTTATAATTAAAGACTAAACTAGAAGTGCCTGATCATAGAAGGGCGATGGATTATCATGACAGCAAAATTGACGACGATCTAGATAAACTTCTTCAGCATATTAAGGAAGACCAACAAGATAGTATGGATGCTACCGACAGTCCGAAGGAAGATGCTTTAGTCGGACATGGACATGAGGGCCTCGATTCTAAAACTCCCTCCAGTCCCAGCAGACATTTACTTTACACCAGACACTTTCCTCTCACGCAGGTAAATTTTACTGCGTTTTTTCTCAACATATTCTCAATTTACTGCAATTTTTTCCATATATTCTCAATTTACTGATTATTCAGGGTGTCTACTTTTCCGAAGCAATATTATATATGTAATTCTAAATTGAATCAGAGAATTTTCGAAAAAAATTATTATTCAGATTTGGAACAAGCTGTGTTACAAAAGAATTATAACTCTGACTTGGAACAGTGAATTTTCAAGAATAAAATAGAATTCAGATCTGAAACAAGGAATTTTCAAAAATAATTATTGTTCTTACTTGGAAAGGGGAATTTTCTAAAAGAATTACAATTTTGACATGAAATGGGGCATTTTCTAAATAAATTATGACTCTGATCTGGAACAAGGAATTTTCAAAAATAATTATTATTCTTACTTGGAACAAGGAATTTTCTAAAAGAATCATGATTTGGATTTGGAACGGGGAATTTTCGAAAAGAATTACAATTTTGAATTGGAACGGAAAATTGTCGAGAAGAATTATAATTCTGTTTTGAAACAATGAATTCTGGAGAACAAAATTATAATTTTGACTTGGAGCAGGAAATTTTCCGAAGCAATATTATATGCAATTCTGAGTTGGATCATAAAATTTATTGAAAAAAATTACAAGTCTGACTTGTATCAGAGAATTTTCGAAAAGTATTATAATTCTGATACATAAAAGGGAATTTTTTTAAAGAAAAAACTATAATTCTGACATGGAGCACGGAATTTTTGGAAAGAATTACAATTTTGAATGGAATTTTCGAGAAAAATGATCCTTTTGACTTGGAGCATGAAATTTTCCGAAACAATATTATATTCAATTCTGAATTGAATAAGAAAATTTTTGAAGAAAAAAAAATTAATTCCGATCTGGAACAAGAAACGTTCAAACCATTATAATTCTGAGTTGGGTCAGGGGATTTCAGTAAAGAATTATTTCAACTTTGAGACAGGGAATTTTCTAAGAGATTTTTAATTCTGGGTTAGGACAGGGAATAGATAAAAAGTCTTTTTTTTTAATTCACGTAAAGCGTTACAGTTATCCTAACTTGGAAAGTTTTCAAAGAGAATTGTAATTTCCGTGAAAAATTATAATTTTTACTTTGGGACAGGGAATTTTAGTAAAGAATTAAAATTTTTAGTTTGGGACAGGGAATTTCAGTAAAGAAATATAATTTTGATAAGTGGGTCAGGGAATTCCCATAAAGAATAATAATTTTGAGCGAGGAATTCTTGACGTGAAACGGGAATTCCGAAAAAGAATTTTAATTCGGATTTAGAACGAGGGAGTAAAAAAAATTCCTGTTCCAAGTCAGAATTAGTTTTGTAAATAAATATAATTCTTACTTGAAACATACAATAAATATTGTATCCCTCATTTTGAATTTTGTTTCTATATTCGTAACATATGAATTTTTACTTGCATATGAATGTACTAAATTTCACTAAATTTGACAATAATTTATTAGTTACTTCCAAACAGCTTTTGGGCAAATTGCCTTTATTCTTTAAAACTAAAAATTATTAACACATACGCATTTTATCAACTTATATAAAATTAATAATTCTTATCTAAATAAATTAAATTAAAGATTTGAAAAAATTTTATCAATATAAAGATTTTCGTTATTATTATTATTAAAATTAAGAATGATTTAATAAATCAAAAAATAGTTTATTTTTCATTTTTGGTCGATTTTTTCGAAAATTAATGATTTCACCAAGAAATGTTACGTACAAAAAAGTTGTATTTTTGCAAAATACACAATTTCGTTGTAGAATATTTTTATGCAAAAGAAATTTTAAGCTTTTTAAAGTTTAGTGATATTTAGTGAATTTATAGACAACTTTAAAGATGATCTTAATTTTTGTGTTTTTGACATACGTGTATAGTAAATATTTGACCTAAAACTACTTCTTAAAATCAATAAATTCGGCCATTAAACTTTAAAATCGAGTATGAATTCCCTTCTTTATGCATATTCGAAATTAAAAGTAAAATTGACGAAAAAGTCAAATTAAAAAAAATCAAGTAAAGTTTTGATTCGAAAATCTAATACCTCATTGTTTTTGGGCCCTTACTATTAGGAACAAAATCGCCAGCTAAATCGCTGTCATGGTCACACAGCTGGCTTAAACAAAAAATCTGTAGAATGACCCATATGTATGTACATTTTCTAAGTTTATAAAATCTTAGTGAGATTTTGTGGAGGTTTCAGAGCAAATCTTATGATATTTTATATAGTGGAAGGGATTGAAAATTTCAGATAAATGCCTTACATAATTTTTGGATGGCCCCTCAACTTCAACTTCAGTTTTTTGAAAATTTCTGGACTTTTTCAGGTTTTCTCTGACACTTCCTGACTTTCTGAAATTCCCTAACCTGTAGCAACCCTGCTATAAAGAATGCCTAATTATTTCCAAGTTCCCTAATTAAGAAAAATATCTAATGAATTTTACAGGTGGATGAAGCAGCTGATGTGATATTAAAACTTCACCTAATAGCACAACAGCTATCCGAAAAGTTTGGCCACGCAAAGAAGAAAACCAGCACAAAATATCACGAAATCGAGCGAAATTTGATATTAGAATTTGTCCGAGCTGAAAATGGTGAAGATACGACTCGAATGAAAAAGCTCGCATCCATACTTTATCAATTCAAAGGATATTCTCAATGCGTTGATGCATTTATAGAGCAGAGTCAGATGAGTTCTTTCGGCGGAAAAGACGTTTTTCAGGAAGTCATACCAATGTGCAAAAAAAATTACAAACTAATGCAACAAGTTTCTCTATTTCGGAACAAATGATGGAGAAATTCGTACTCAATATTTATCACTTGAGGCTGCAGAAATACATCGTGGCTTACTTAACGAATCGTTCCGATTCGGAAATGTATCTCGCGAACCTGTTCAAGTTGTGTTTAAAAACTGTGAAGCTTTCGGCTGATTGAGAAAAGTTCAATATGTGCACTGACGAACAATATTCAATTAAACACACCAGGAACATTTTTCATAAGCATGTGGATGCGTACATTACGTAAGTCTTTTTATATATGACTTTTTGTTTTAATTATTTGTTTCATTGCAGGCAGCACACTCTTTCTACTATTACTCTCTTCACTTGTTTAAAAAATTCATCCTTTTCTCCTATTTTCAAGAAACTTTCCCTTTTTCTCGTTTTCTTGTCTAAATTAATCGAACTCAATAAGAAAGCCCAACTATTTTTCGTTCAAAAATAATTACTTTTAATTAAAAAGTTTACTATTATATTTTTGGCTCGGAATTTTCATCTCGTTTCGTTAAAAATTCTATTATTTGGATAAAAATTTAATTATTTTTTGAACTTCAACAATTTTGTTAAAAAGCCATATTTTTTGTTTCCAAATTCAATTGTTTTGGATAGAAAATTAGTCATTTTAGATTGAAAATTCATCTTTTGGTAAAAAAGTAATCTTTCTGTGGTTGAAAGTTAATCCTTTTTATTTGAAAAGTTTGTTGAAAATTCAACTGTTTTGTCAAAAATTCATCTTTTGTAGTCGAAAACTCAACTGCTTCCTTACAAATTTATCCATTTGGATTCACAATTCATATTTTGGTAGAAAATTCATCTTTTTTGTTTGAAAGTTAATTGTTTTTAGTTAAAAAATCTACTATTCTATTTTCGGTTCAGAATTTTCATGTGTTTTGGTTGAAAATTAAATTATTTTGTTGAAAATTTAACTACTTGGATGAAAGTTGAATTACTTTGTACAAAAATTATATTTTCCGGTTGGAAAATTTACTATTTTTTAAATTTTGGTTGAAAATGTATTGCTTTTGTTAAAAATACAATTGCTTATTTGAAAATTAATCTGTTTTGTTTGAGAATTCAACTATTTTTTTGAGAATTCTTCTTTTTGGTCGAATTAAACAGTTTTTGATTTAAATTTAAAATATTTTTGGTTGAAGTGACAACTATTATATTTTTCGTTGAGAATTCATCTTTATTGGTTTATTGGTTTATTGGTTAATTCATATTTTAGGATTGAAAATAAATCCGTCTTGATTGAGGATACATCTATTTTCTTAGAAATATTTTTTTGTTGAAAATTCATAATTTCTTGTTCAAAATTCAACTCTTTTGTAGAAAGTTCATCTTTTTGGCTAGAAATTCCAACAGGCTGGTAGGCAATAAAACTATTTGGTTGAAAATTCAACTTTTTCGACAAAAGTAACCTTTTTCCAATATTCAGATTTTGAGGTTGAACATGAATTTGTTTTCTAAGTTAAAAATTCAACCTCATTTGTTGAAAATTCGTCTTTTTGCTTGAAAAGTCAACTATTTGGTTAAAAATTTATCTTTCTTGGTAACTTTTTTTCTTGTAGAAAATTTATCTTTCCAGGCTTAAAAGTCAAATATTTTCTAAAAATGTCGACTTTCGAGCTTGAAAAGTCGCCTTTTGTTGAAAACTCATCTTTTTGGGTCCAAAATTCATTCCTTTCAGTAGAAAATTCATCTTTTTTGGTTGAAAATTACACTATTTTGTTGAAAATGCAATATATTTCGACTTGCAATCGTAGGAATATGGTACTTACAATACTTTTATTTAACAGAATTTATTCCCCCTTTTCGGAAAAAATAACCCTATTTCCTTTTTTTTTTTGAGAATATTTTGAGCTGTGAAATCTCTAATTGAATGTTGACCGTAATTTGCAGAGTGGAAACGAAGTCTCTGAAAGATAAATCAACAGCCCGTCTACTCGAGTACTACGAGTCAAAGAATCATCTAAAGAAAGTCTTGCAAACTGGCGGATTTCAGGAATGAAGGAGAGCTATGGATAGAGTGTATTCGCTGGGAAAATACAAGAGCGATTCTGAGCGACTCTTGGGAGCGATTAGGAATTCATCGAAGCGAATTGGAAATGCACAATGATCCACGGAGAGTATTGAGAGTACTCGGAGCGCTTCAAATTATGATGTCCGGTTGGGAACCGTACTTAAAATACATAACAGCTGAGGAGGAAGGGAGGGGTCGAGTGATTTTGTCACATTAGGGTGTAATTTATTCGAGTACGTAATTTTGGGAAATTTCTAAATGGAACAAATAACCCGCAGTAATTGTCCAGAAACTTAATATGAATTTAACTTTACGCTCCAAAGAAACCTGGTGAGTGGAAAAAAGTTAGCCAACAGCAATTTAGAAAAAAGGCAGGGAAGTTTATTGGTCAAGTCAGCGATTTAGAAGAAAAAATCTTACAGAAGTCGGGGAATTTCCATAACTTTAAACGACTCTCAAACAGAATAAATTTGAAATTTGTCCATTTTAATTTGAAATTGTTTTACTCCGTTTATAAAAGATTGTAGTTTAAAATTTGTTACTAGTTTCAGATTATGGTTTTTAATTATTAATAGTCAGGGCGAACGAAAAATTGATCAGGGAAAAATTAGGGAATTTTTAAAATGAAGTTTTGCGGTGACCCTGTTATACTATTCTTCTTAGTAATTTATTTGCCTTTAATTTATATTTGTATTTCTTTCTTTCAGTTGCTTCCTCCTGATCATTATCTTTTTAGTTATAAATTTAACTGTTTTCGTTGTTGAAAGTTTGTCTTTTCAATTAGAAAATGAATCTTTTGAAAATGAATGAACTGTTTTCTTAAAAATGTAACTAATTTAGAAAAAAATCTACTTGTTTAAAGCTCATATTTTGATGTTGCAAAGTCTACTGAAATCCTTTTTGGATGAAATTCCAATATTTGTTTTGGAAATTTGTCTTGTTGATTTCAAAATTCATCTGCGTTAGTACAAATTTCATCTGAGTTAGTACAAATTTGATCTTTCTTAGATAAAAGTGCACCTGTTTGGTTCAAAATTACTCTTATTTGCTTGACGGTTCGACTATTTTGATGGAAACATTTTTTTGAACCACTTTGTTAAGGAATCATTTTTGTTGAAGATATATTTTGGTTAAGAGTTTAACTATTTCCTTGAAAAATGATTTTTTTTCAGTTGTAAATTCAACTGCGTGGGTATAATTATTTTCTAGCTGTAAATTCATATTTTCTGGTTAGAAATTCAACTTTTATACAGAAAATTCGTCTTTTGGCTTGACGGTTCAACAATGTAGGTGAACTTTCTCTTCTTTCTTGACTAAAAACTCTTTATTTATTGAAAATTCGTCTTTTTGGTTTTAAAATTCTTTTTGAAAAATGAAATTTCATATTCTTTGGTTGAACTATCAACTATTACCCTTTGATATGTAGACTTTAACCTTTTTAACTAGAAAATTTCATTCTTTTGTTGAAAATTCAAGTATTTTGTTCAAACGTCATCTTTTATGGTAGAAAAGTAATCTTTGGATTTAAAATAAGTGAATTTGAAAGTTTTAAATTTGTATTTGAAGTATTGTTTTATTCCATTTATAGAAGGTCCTATGTTAAAAACATTACAAGATCAAAATTCTGGTATTTGAATATTAATGGTCAGGGAAAATAAAAAAATTAGCGAAGGAACAATCATCGAATTTTGTTTATAAAGTGTTCACTCTGCAAAGCGTGCATTGTTTCAAATACAAATTTTTTTATTAGTTTCAAGTTCCATATCTTATTATTTCTGGAAACCCTAAATTACGTACAGTAATGGTGAGGGGAGGGTGTAGAAATCTTTTCTTGCTTCGTTACAGGGAGAATAAGGGACTTTGAAGAGGGCATATCATCCGTTACGTATTTTAAGTACGGTCCCCAGGAAACAAAAATCCATTCATTTACTTTGAATGGGATTGGAAGCCGTCAAAAATCGTATCTGTCACTGGAATTCCAGATTGCCGCCGATTGGTTTCTAATATAATTTTACTCATTATTTTTTGTCAGTCTTATAAGCCAAAAAAGCCTTTACACCCTCTAGAACTAAAATAGCGAAAGGAATCTAGTAGCCTTTCATATGATTTCTCTCAATCTCTCGATAATTTATAAATTTTAAAAATCATATGATATATGGCAGCCAAACCTCAGAAAAGTCGGTCTCATTCAAAAAGAGGTAAACCGATCCAATATGACTCTGCTTGCAATGGACATTGTACTGCATTGCAGATTCGAAGCTACTCGGCAAACTGACCATTATGTTCGCAAACCAATCCAGTTTTAAAAATGTCAATCTGCAAATGACAGATACGCAATTTTAACGTGTTCTTCTTTCCTGGGTCGCTTACAGTATACTCAGTATATTTTGTTAAAAAATTACAAATTTTGTTACAAAATCATCCTTTATGGTTGAAAATCCGACTGTTTGTTCAAACTTGCTCAGTGCGGGTTTTTTGTTGTTATCTCACGCTTCGCTCTCGATTTTGTCGGAAATGCTAATTTTACATTATGTTCAGCTCTATTATATCAAATATATATTATATTTATTTATGTACCTCAGTCTAGGGCTGCTTATTCCGAAACTGCAAAATAAAGTACAAAATTTATATTTGCTGATTACTTTACTATTTGTACTTTATTTTATATTAATTTTTATTCTTAGCTACTGTAAAAAGTGTATGTATGTATAAACATATCGTCGCCTCAAAGTTATAGTTTTCCATGTCCCTCAACTGTCGAATTGAGAAAATGAGTTTCTAAGTTGAATCATAATATAATCTACTAAAGCGTTGCCAAATGTTGAAATAAGTTTATCAGTCAAAAATAATGCGTGATAAAGAACATATCAGCACAAATTTTAATACTATTATGAATGTATTTTAGCTGATGTGGAAAATTGGTTTTGCACGTTGCGTAATATGAGACTCAAAAAATTCATTCTTTCTCAGAATTATTGTACGCCATGTCCACAAAGTGTTTATAAATGGACGATTTATAATGAAATTCTTAAGTAAAAAGTTTAACAGAAAGATAGTATACGACTAACGTTATTCTGCTGTATTACATACCTGTAATTAAATAAGTTATTCGCAAATTATTTAGTTTTGAGTAATATTCCAATGGTTACTTTTAAGGTTTAATATATTTTCGAAAATTGTTATTTCTCAAATTGAACTTAGGTCATTCATATATTTCATAATTTGGCATTTTGTCACTTATAAAAACGCTTAAAAGGACGTGGCGTGATATAATCCTAAGTTTTAATGAACGTCACTATTTTTTATCAATAATTGTAACAGCTGAGAAAATAAAGAATAGTGCACATCTTATCGAAAAAAAGACAATTTTGTTATTGAACATTTTATTGCCTCTTGCTGTGTCGTATTTCCTAGCATAAAATGGTTTTAAAAACATGTGTACATATAATGTTGGCAAACATTTTGCTGAATAAACTTTTCTTAAATAAACTTTTCTTCATTAATTTCTCTTCGACCCTTGTGTCGTCCTTCCAAAAATGTAATTTATTGTTATTTTTCATACATTTCTTACGATTAAAACAAAAACTTCACCCTATCAAAAATAATACATAACAAATTTGTAGCTCTTTTTAGGCTGGACAACTTTTGTTTTACATTTTTTTTGTAGCTTGTGCCGTTCTTCGAATAATTCAAATTTTTAATTTTTATTGTTATCTTTTACAATTGAAACGGAAACTACACATCCTATCAAAAAATGATTTTTACAAAACTTATACATCTTTTTTGGTTCGAAAACTTGTTTCCATTCTTCTGGATCTTCTGTCGTTTTCCCGAAAATTCAAGTTTCTTATTTTTTACGATTAAAACGAAAACTACACATATCAAAGAATTGATAATAACACATTTATAGATTTTGTTGCCTTAACAATTTTTGTTAATTTTTTATTATTATTTTTTTTTTGGTTAAAACCAGAACCATTGGTCAGAAAATTGGAATTTTCAAATTATCAAAAAAATTTAAAAAGTTCCTATGATAATCTTGTAGGGCTTCCAAAAAGGTCAAAAAGCTTCTGTTGACTTTGTTATATCGTACGTTGTTTGGCTTTTATTAACTCGTATGTTACCGCAGTCGATAAAGTTTCATGCTGTCAAATGTGAAAAATTAAAATTTAATAACTCCGACAACATTTTTACAATCTACCTGTTAATTTCAAACATCGCCATCTTGTTTTACATTAATTTAATTATTTACTATATTTATTTACATTTATTTGACACATTTGCGTTTTCCAATTCCTAATTTTATTTTTGAACTTCGCGCGTAAAATAATACTATAGTGATGTACTTAAAGCCGCCTTTTGCTGACGTCACTGACAGCAACTTGGTTTTTTATTTTTTAACGCTGAAAAATAAACTTGTTGCAATTACGACATGCCCATTTAACGTAGATTTTAACGTATTATTATAATTGCAACAGTTTACATATTTATTTTGTTTCTTTTATTAGTTGTAATGCCATGTTACTTTACCATTACTTTACCATTACTCTACCGTTACGCTGCAGCGTAACGTTTGCGTTCGGCCGGTCCGCCAGGGGGGCCATGCGACTTGTTGTGTAGTGAACTGTAAAAATAATGGTGTTAACAGTAACTGCAAATTTTACGTTTTTCCTGTTGCAAAACATAAACTGGTACACGTAGAGAAATGGATAGCAGCTGTGACAAGAAACAAGTATGTGGCATAACCCTACTTTGACTCATAAGGAATCGGATATACATGTATGTTGAGCATGCTATATATTATTCACCAACTTTTTGTTTAGGCTTGATGGATCGCAGTGGACTCCAAAACGAACAGATACAATATGCAGTGCACATTTTGTGAATAATAAAAAAGCAGAAGAGGAATTGAACCCAAGCTACATTCCAACTATATTTCCACCTGTTTATAAAGTAAAAGAATTTGATCAAAAAGCAGCAATAAAAAGGTACATTGTGTGATATAAAATAAATAAATAAATATAAGGTAAATGTCCCAGTAATCGTGACGGTCCCGCAGTAATCGTGAAATTTGGTTATAGTTTGAATATATTGTTACAAAAATGTGTCAAAAGTAACATTAAATGATTAAACTCACTTATTTTTAGCATTTTATAATAGCAAATAGAAATTACATTCATTCAGATGAAATAAAAAGCAAGAAAATTGGCATCACGATTACTGGGACTAAGGTCACGATTACTGGGACGCTTACCTTAATTGGTAATTGTTTATTATAATGTTTACAATATTTTTTGTTTATTTTAGGCATGAATGTTTTATGCGAAGGAGAAATGTGACTGTTGAGCGACTCAGTACAAGAAAAGTTATTAATACCCATTTGATGGAGAAAGATAATAGCAGCCAGTTTATTGAGAAAGAAAATATATTTACTGAGTTGATTGAGATAGATATGGAAAATGTTGAAACAACTCCTGTAAAAAAGTACACGGATCAAGAATTTGAAGCAAATATTTATGAGCGTTGTACAAAATCTGAAAGAAGTTTTGTCTGTAACAGATATATATAATTCTGGCTATTGCGATGCTGAAATTTAAACAGATGTGCTAGAAAATACTGATAGAATAATAATACCTAGTCAGAAAAAGTATAAAGATAAAGTTTGTGTCACACCGCAGAAAAACTTTGTTCATCACAAAGTTGGGCCTGATGTTGAAACTGTCACACTTGGCGAACAAAGAAGTCCAAGAAATTTTTGTGACATGGATCCCAGCAAAATAGAAAGTATTGATACGAATTGAATTGAAAAGACTAAGGCACCCTGCAAATCCCACTTTGCCACAATGACGCATTGGACCTATGTGTCAATGCATGTAAATTCGTGAAGACGGTATTTCAATTTTGAATCTTTCTATACGTACGAATACAGTGCAAAAGTCTAAAGTCAGCGAAAACACTTCAATGCGTCAGCACGCAAACGCTTCAACATTGGTCAATGCGTCTGAATTCGTGAGAGTAAAATACACACTTGAATTCGCCCCAATCCATCACGGCGAATTTCAGAAAGTGTTGATTTATGCAATTCAATCCGTAACAGGATAAACCAACGTGCAGGGCACATAGGATTTATTGTAAATGTTTAGTAAATTGTCTCGTAGCTCAGTGGCGGGTACTCTGGACTGATACACGAGGGATCCCTGTTTCAAGTCTCGACGCATGCACTTTTTATCACTTTTTTTTTATTGACCTCGACCACGCATTCATACGAATCCACACTCATTCAATTCGCGCTGTCTCAATTCATCTAAATGCGTCTCAATGCGTTCGAACGAATCAGAAAACGGGATTCACGCGCATTACAAAAATGTTAATTCGCCTCAATCCGTATCAATTCTTTTCTTTTGTTGGGATTCAGTTAAAACTGACAAGCAACTTCGAGATTTGGCAGGCGTAACATTCAATAATTTTGAATTTTTATTAGAAAGATTGAAGAATAGTAAATCTGAAGAATGTAAAATTTCAGTGAAAAATAGACTTCTCATACTTTTGGTTAAAATAAAAACTGGATTATCTTTTGCAGCGATGGGTGTATTCTTCGGTTTACATAGAACCACAGTTGCAAGAATATTCAAGTCGGTGTTGAAAATAATAGCTAGTGCAACGCAAGACTTGGTATTTTGGCCAAGTAAAGATGTAGTGGAAGGAACATGACCAACATGTTTTTATCCTGATTATATAAATACAAGGGTGATAATTGATTGCACGGAATTTAGGATTGAAGTTCCAAGGAATGTTGATGATCGTGTGTATACTTACTCACAATACAAAAAAGGTTTCACTGCAAAGCCTCTTGTCGGAATTACCCCAGGGTGTTTTATTAGTTTTAAATCTAAAGTGGCCGGTGGAAAGAAGAGTGATACACAAATTACTACTGAGTCAGGATTAATGGATTTATTGGAAGATGGAGACCTAGTTCTTGCTGACAACGGTTTTCCAGGCTTCGTAAAAACCATCAACGGAGCAGGAAAAAAAGTTATGCTTATATGCCACCATTTTTGCACAAAGACTCTGAGTTTACTAAAGAGCAAACAGAAGATACTTACAAAATTGCAAAAGTTCCTATTCATGTTGAAAGAATCATGCAGCGATTGAGAACTCACCTCATTTTGAGTAAAATTTCAACAAAGTTATTTCAACACATTGATAATATAGTACACGTATGCTATGTACTAGTGAATTTACAGCCACCAATAATATCAGATGACACACCATAAAAAAATAAAGAAATAGTATGTATTGCTATTATTCAGTGTATATTACTTCTTTTTGCCAACGGCAATACCACGCTGAAAACACCAGTTCCCGTAAGATTACTGAAGTTAAGCAGCGTTGGGCGCGGTTAGTACTTGGATGGGTGATCGTTCGGGGAATACTGCGTGGTGTTGGCCCGTCGTGGGTGTGGTGGACCCACACTGGTAGTATTTATCCACCTAGAAACACTACCCGAATCGGGTAGTGAGGCAATGAACTTTCGAGTTCGAAATGCTAATCAATTTTTTTTTTATATATTACTTCTTTTTAATATTACGCATCTTATTTGATTCTATGTACTCCTATTTTATGCATGTTTTTTGGACAGGGATTAAAGAAATAAAGATTTTATCAACCAGGCATATATTTTCGAATTAATTCTTATATATTATTTATAGACACTTACGCCAGTACTTATTATATCAAGAGTTTGCTGTTTTTTACAACATTTATCAGTTTCAAACACATTCAAAGGTTATTCATAAGTTGAAAAATCTGATTAATTATTACATGAAAAAATAGTTACTATTCCAAAGGTTTGCTTATTGTGACAAAATCTACAAATGTCGAAATATTTGAAGGTTTTTTATATATTAAAAAATTATTATTAATTATGAAAATAAAAAAATAATTATAATTATATATATATACTACGCCATACTACGCTGGAAACACCAGTTCCCGTTAGATCACTGAAGTTAAGCAGTGTTGGGCGCGGTTAGTACTTGGATGGGTGACCGTTCGAGAATAATACTACTGCGTTGCTGTTGGCGGTCGTGGGTGTGGTGAGCCCACACTTGTAGTTATTTACTACAAGAAACTATCCACCTAGATTCACTACCCGAATCGGGTAGTGTCACGCCTACCCCTAGAGGCTCGCCGAAAGGGAAATGGCTTAATGGTATATGATATGATATCAACAGTTTCCTAAATCTTATGAAATCTTACAGAACACTTAAAGCTTTTGCATAAATTGAAAAGTAATCACTATATCAACAGCTTCATTTTCTTAAAATCTACAAATCTTACAAAATATTCAAAGATTTTCATAAATAACAAATTTATTAATTATGGAATGAAAAAATGATTATTATGTGAACAGTTTCCTAATTTTCAAACAATCTATAAACCTTAGAAAATATTTAAAGCTTTTTCATAAATTGCAAAATCTTATTAATCGTTAAATGACAAATATCAATTAAATTCAAAGAAAGGCAAATGAACCAAAAATCAATATACAACAGTATTAACTGATTATGATTTGTTTGTAACATTGCCCTGGCGGACTGGCCGAATGCAAACATTACGCTACAGCGTAATGGTAAAGTAATGGTAAAGTAATATGGCATTATAATTAATAAAAGAAACAAAATTAATATGTAAACTGTTGCAATTATAATAAAACCTTGAAATTTACGTTAAATGGTCATGCCGTAATTGCAACAAGTTGCTTTTACAGCGTTAAAAAATAAAAAAACAAAGTGACCGTCGTTGAAGTCGGGCCCCTGCGTATTAGCAACCCGCTAACGCGGCTTCGAGTGGGTTGCCAGTCTGCAGGGGCCCGACTTGAATGACAGCCACTTCGTCTTTTTATTTTTTAACGCTGAAAGCAACTTGTTGCAATTACGGCATGACCATTTAACGTAAATTTTAGCGTTTTATTATGATTGTAACAGTTTACATATTAATTTTGTTTCTTTTAATAATTATAATGCCATATTACTTTACCATTACGCTGTAGCGTAATGTTTGCGTTCGGCCGGTCCGCCGGGGTGGAAATGTTTCGCCCAGTGAAACAACGTTTCACAATGCTTACATTTTTTCAGATTCTTCCTTCAAAATTTTTTTATATAAAAAAAACACTTTGCATCGGAGAATAGATGAATAAATCACAGATGTCTATGCCACTTACGTAAAGTTGGATTTGACATTGCGTGTAG
>CAKNXH010051633.1:0-13190 GCA_932178445.1 Andricus quercusramuli | reverse complement strand
TATATAGTTTCCAATGTAGTTTCCTACATTGGATTTTTCAGTAGGGTTTTCAACTATTTGAAAACATCACGAGCGCAGGCGCTAAACTATTCCCTAGTCCTTGCACGGCTTGAACTTCTCTTGCAGAAAACTTTTCAGCAAATTCCCTGCAATCCACAGTGGGCCAGGAAACACAAAAAGTGGCCAAAATTCGATTTTATGTCGAATTCATCTAAAACTTGGTATACTGGGGTTTTTAGGGACGCTTATTTCAAATTTGATGTCAAAAATTACAAATTCATAATGGCGGATCCAATATGGCGGACGAGTATTTCAAAATATTATTGAATCAGCTTCAAACCCAGTATTTAGGGGTTTTCCAGGGCGCTGATTCCGAATCTGGCGTCAAAATTCCAAAAAACAGAATGGCGGTTCCAAAATGGCGGACAAGTATTTCAAAAAATTATTAAATATACTTAAAAAGTGGTATCTAGGAGTTTTCGAGGGTGTTGATTTCAAATCTGAAGTCATCATTTTCAAAAACAAAATGGCGAATCGAATATGGCGGACGAGTATTTCAAAACATTATATATATATGGCCAACGGCCATACCACGCTGAAAAAACCATTTCTCGTTAGATCACTGAAGTTAAGCAGTGTTGGGCGCGGTTATTCCTTGGATGGGTGACCGTTCGGGAAATCTGCGTGCTGTTGGCTCGTCGTGGGTGTGGTGAGTCCACACTTGTAGTTATTTACTACAAGAAACTATCCACCTAGAAACACTATTCGAATCGGGTAGTGTCAGGCCTATCCCGAAAGGGAAATGGCTTAATGATATACATGCATACATATATCGAATCGGCTATTTCTTTTTTTGTAATTCTGACATCAGATTTGGAATCAGCGCCCTCGAAAACCCTTGGATGCCACGTTTCATGTAATTTCAACGATTTTTTCAATTGCTTGACCGCCATATTGGAATTGCCATTTTGTTTTTTGAAATTCTGACGGCAGATTCGGAATCAGCACCCGCAGAAACCATATATAAGTATCCTCAGATTTTCTTGTTGTAGATTTTGATGTGTTTTTCGACTTCTAGCCACAAAATCCACGAAAAGTGGACAACAATTTTTTGTTCTATTTTTTCCTTGATATGTGATTATTAATCCATCCTAATGGTGGAAGTATAGAAGTCATTCTTAAATTTTTAACTCATTTGTGCTATTTTTCGTCGTTTTGATCTATCAGACATTGCCGCAAAATCAACACTTGGGCGAACACCTTTCGGAGGCTTACGGTCAAGAGTTTCCAATCTCAATTCAGGAACGAGAAAATTCGAATTCAGCCAATCTGCATTATATGCTTCAAATCTTACTTTAATCCTACGAGAGGCTTTGTATTTATGTTTTCTCTGTGTAACAAGAGTTGAGACAGAAACTCTCAAACGTTCCAAGTCTTCAGTTTTTACTTTTTGTCTATCAATATTCAATTTATCCAAGATATACAACAGCAGTCTCTCTTGCTTCATCACTTGGAATTTTTTCAAAAATCTCACGTTTCGTAAATGTTGCCATATTGAATAAATCAATAAATATTCATTTATCAATAAATGGAAATGAGGCCGAGAAGCGGATTCGGATCTCGTTCAATATATATTTCAGAAAAGACACTGTAAAAATCCAGCGGTAGTCATAGAGACGAAATTCCAAATATATATTATACACTAGAGTCCTGCGAGAGAGAGGCGCTTGCAAGGTCAGCGGAGTTGCGATGTTTACGATTCGGCACTATAAGAAGCCACAAGCAAGAAGGATAAGAAGGACGGTTCGGAGAGTCCCGAAACAGTGTGAAGGCCATCGAGTGTACCTCCGAAACGGCCAGAATAGCGGGACTCTAGCGTATGCGAGAATTTGCAGCGCCGTGCGCTGTTACGCGTGGACGACCCCATGTGTGAGCTCGCAGTTATTTGTTGTTTCTTCAGCAGGATATGAGTTCGAGCAAAAGTGAGCACCCTTGCGTCAAAGTAGACATCCCAAGGAACCCGCTGGTACCTTACTTTTTTGGATGTGAAGGGGAATGCCGGGGAATGAAGTTTCGGCAGTAGGCGTTACGGGGAAAAATCAATTATTTTGTGAATAAAACATGTAAATTCAAAAATTTTGGACGAGTTTTGAAGATTCTTCACCAGTTCCTGAATTTATTGATCCAAACTGTATTAAAAAAAAATCAAAAATCGATTGCTTTTCGATGAATATAATGAAATTGTATTCCTTCTTTTTAGTCACCAAGTATAGAAAATCGAGTTCCATTTTGCGACTTTGACTTTTCCTCAGCGAAAACAGGGCATCTGATTGATAAGAAACTCCAGATAAAGATACTTCAAGGTGTCTGAAAGTTGAAAATATATTCAATTGATTCAAGTTCAAACCTTGACTTTTGGCCAAAAAAGTGCGATCCTGGCCCACTGTGCAATCATCTGATTGGTCGAAAAACCTACTCCGCAAATCTGCTACTCTGCTAATATGTATGCATGGGACTGCGCCCTGAGGCCCTTTCACACGATTGCAGATCCGCAAGTTGTAAGATGATTGCAGGGAATTTGTTGAAAAGTTTTCTGAAAGAGATAAGTTCAAGCCGTGCAGGGACTAGGGAATAGTTTAGCGCCTGCGCTCGTGATTTTTTCAAATATTTGAAAAGTGATAAGTGAAAATGGAAATTGGTAGTTAAAATATTTTTGAAAATGAGTAATAACGACGGAAATCAGTCAGGGGTAAGTACTGATATAATAAAGTAGAATATTACTATGTTGTTTCAGACAATTTGTGCAAAGAAACTAAATGTGAGGTGTTATAAACCTATTTTAAAGCTGTTATAGGTAGGCTAACCAACAAACAAAAATAAAATAATTTCGCGAACAATTCCAAAGTTTATGTTCTAAATTTATTGACGCAGTGTTTTCTAAAAAAATTGTGAAGAAGTTCGATTTACTTTTTCGATATGCAGGTTAATCTGTATGGTTATCCTACAATAATTGTTATTATCTTCTAAAATGAAAAAAAATGTTAGAAACCGTTCGCTTCTGTTGTCAATATAATTATTGATTTTGAACAGATATAATAACTAATCCAATATAATAAATATTTTTCTCTAATTTTGTATTTTAGTTATGAAGTTTTTTTTGTAACATAATTTCAGGAATAAGAACTTCGCTGAACCGTGTTCATCTTGTTGAGAATTACTAATCAGTGTTCATTAGGATGCACCCTACTATAGTAGGTTGTGGCTAGCTTATGAGTAGCTTATGATGACCAAATTAACGTATGAAATGACACTTTTTGGAATAGAAAAAATTGTTTCCCCCAAGAAGTAAATAAGTGCCTTTTCAAACTTTTTATATCATTTGGTAAGTATAATGATAGGGACGCACAATAAACATTACCAGTGACAATCAAACATCGACGTCGAAGTTATATATTTTTTTACATTGCTTTTAGAGAATTATTTCAATCTTTAATACGAAAGCTTGGATATAGTTGATCTAATTTCTTCTAAATTAGGGACATGAGCTTTTTTTTCTTTCTTTTTTCTTGCTTCCTTTTCTTAATGAATAGCACAAAAAAAAATTTCTAGTCCGCTAATTTGTAATTTGCAGATTTCGAAACCGATCTATCCCATGATGCATATTCACGAAGTGCGGAGTAGAAGCCAGCCAATACGGATGCATTCGTATTGGCAAAAACTGCAAGTTTTTGTTTGTTGGTTAGCTTACCCATTACAGCTTTAAAATATGTTTAAAACACCTCACATTTAGTTTCTTCGCACAAATTATCTACAACAACATAGGAATATTCTACTTCATTATATCAGTACTTACCCGGTAAGAAGAGAAGAATTCAAAAAAATTAATACTTTCATATTTAAACGAAAGAGTGAGCATTATTTTATTTTTTTGAATGTCCTAATTTTCCATCGGGAGAAGTGCCCAACGAAAGGATAGGTTTATCTCTGAAATCAATTCTTTTCTATTTCCTTAACGAACGCCACTCGTGTTGTGTTCCATACAGGCGAACATATTTTCCATTTTTTTAGTTCCTCTTAATGCGAGCAGTAGACACACCTCTCATGGTTATTTTTAATTCCATACTTACAAGTCAAGTTGCAAAAATTTAACCTAAACCAAAAATCCAAATTCAAACCAAAAAAAAAGGTAGGCAGGAAATTTCCAAAATTTGATTTCGACTATACTGGATAGATCGTTTTTTGGCTCCTTATACTTTTTTTGTGTTTGTGTAATCCATGCACGTCATCAAAAAATAATTTTAATATAATTTAAATGTGTTCAAAGACAGATTTCATTGAAATCGGTCAAAATATGTTTCAGTTAAACAGATTAATAAAAAAATGTTCACATAATTTACCAAAATTCTTTTTTTTTCACCTGTAATTTATAAATGTAATACAATATTTATTCATTTAAAAAATTTATTTATTTCAATTCACAGTTGCACCTTAAAAGTGACATTATTTTATTCCTTTCTATTCTTTCTTTTACATTTCTCCACTTTTTAATTCCTCCCAATACGCTTCCATTATGTTTTTCTAAGTCGATTAAAAGGAATAGGTTTTGCTTTTTTTGTCTACTCGATGGTGGAACTTTCGATGGAGGAAAATTCACGTATTAATGAGAATTCAGATTCTGAATTTCTTCGCATTCGTTTCTTCTTACCGGGTACCCCAGACTGATTTCCGTCATTATTACTCATTTTGCAAAATATTTCAACCACCAAATTCTATTTTCACTTATCACTTTTCAAATATTTGAAAACATCAAGAGCGCAGGCGCTACACTATTCCCTAGTCCCTGCACGGCTTGAACTGAAGGTGTATTTACACGCTCTGTCTGCTGGCTGTCAGGCAGCCAACATATCGAAATATCCATTCACATCTTCAGAAAATTCAGTGAAATATAGTAATATTCTAGTTATCTTCCAGTGAGTTTCAGAATATAACTAAAATAGTACTATATTTCACTGAATTTTCTGGAGGTGTGAATGGATATTTCGATATGTTGGCTGGCTGGCAGCCAGCAGACAGAGCGTGTAAATACACCTTTATCTCTTTCAGAAAACTTTTTAGCAAATTTCCTGCAATCATCTGATTGGTCGAAAAACCTACTCCGCAAATCTGCTACTCTGCTAATATATATCCATGGGACTGCGCCCGAAAATAGAGATTCTTCCGTCAGCGGAAAAATCTCTGAATGGCGGTAATTTGAATGCTTGATTTTTTTAAAATAGAAACTTTTATGTTTTTCAAATTATAGGCAATCGTATTGATCTAAAAATAATTATGGAGGAATAACAGCGATGAATTGAACACATTTTCAAGTGTTTTGATGAAAAGAAACAAGCCCATGCCAAATCATATGATTTCTCTCCAAGTTCTGTGTACATATACGTTTCGGATGTTCCCTGATTTGTATCGCTCTTTCAACATAATAATATTTTTTGCACAGAAGGTAAGTGTAATCAACATGCTTGTTCATGTTAATTTATTATGTTAACAACTGTCAAAAACACTTACCTTATGTGCACGAAAATATTAGTTTGTTTGAGAAGCGAGACAAAACAGGAAACACCCGAAAACATAACTTTGACAGAAATCAGCTGATTTGGCATGTGCTCGTTTCTTTTCGTCAAAACATTGAAAAACGTATTTCTTGCATCGTCTTCATTCGTCCATAATTATTTTTAGCTAAATAAACTTGCCTAGCATTTCAAAAACATTAAATCTTCTATTTAAAAAAAAAATCGAGTATTCAAATTACCGACATTCGGAGATTTTTCCGCTGACGGAAAAATCTCTATTTTCACTATACTCATGACACCTGCCATCCAGAGTATGATGCCGTTTGTGAGAGTACGGCTGTTGAGTTTGTAGTTTATTCTGTTATGCAGAGTACGGAAGGAGGTTGCGTTACTTGCTAAGTAACGAAGGACCACGTGAGAAATTTGTAAAAGAGAAAAAGAAGCTAGGTCAGTATTAGGAAAGGCAAGGACATGCGAGTTCAACGCGGCAAGCTCGCCTGAACGACATATGTAAGAGAAAGAGGGAAATAAGATACTTGTAAATAGAACGATACATGCACAGACAGCGAAGCGTAGTAAGCAAGAGAGGAAAGCTGCTGTAGCATAAAAGAAAGCTAGAAAGAGAGAGATGACAAAATTATCAGTAGTAGAAACTCGTGCGAGCGTACTTGAGATTTGGCTAACCGAGGCTGAGAGTCGTAAATGTTTGAAAGTGAATTGAAATTATTAATTTCAATTCAAGTTAGGCAAAGGATGGATACATTATGAACTAGTTATGTAAGGTCACGATACATTATGAACTAGTTATGTAAGGTTACACAGGGAGACCAAATTTTTTAATTTTAACAGATTCATTATAAACTAATTATGTAAGATCATACAGGGAGACCAAATTCTTAAATTTCACAATTTATGAAATTTAAAAATATATATATTAACAATTGATCATTGTTCAAAAGGTGTGAGTTTCAAAAAATTACAGAATTAAGTAAGTAATTATAATTACACATAACTATTTCAGAGATTTTATATGGCACATTTTTTTTTAGGTTCCAAGTACAATTAAGTAAGTAGTTTAAAATTTTTATTGAATAATCGATTTTAATTTTAAAGACGAACCTCAGATTCAGATTTGTTTCCAGAAATTACAATTTAGATAATATAGATTGTTGTTAGAACTCGCCTTAGTAATTTAGTAGATAAACGTTTATTTTTCAGCCTGCTGGCCTTAAAAAATTGACTTGCTTACACATCCATTTTTTACAGAATTTTCTTAAAACTAACCCTTAAAAAACTAACATCCTTCCATTCCTTATCTCTAAGCCGCACGCTCGTATCGCCTTGCCTTCCTCGCTTCGCCTCGCTCGCATATCCCTACTTTTTCGCATTGCCTCGCTTGCCAACCTCTGTTATCGCTCTAATACCTACTACTTATCTACTATTTACAATATTTACATGTTACTTATATCTACTTTCTCTCCTATTTACAATCTTTCCTTCTCCACTCCTCTTCCTCCTTCCTTCTCTTCATCTCCATCTTACCCAACACTCCCTTCACCCATGCTACTGCCCTTTTTTCCCCCTTTTCATGCAACAATACCTCCATGCTTATCTCACTTCTTTCTACCTCCACGCACTCCTCCAACCAGTGCTCCACTCTTGCATCCCCCTTTCCACACAGTTCACACATCCTCTTCTCTCGCGAGAGCCAGAACCTATTGAAGCCCTCCATGCACCCACACCTCATCCTCGCTATAAGCTCCTGACTTCCTTTCTCTCCTTTCTCCCATAAATATTGCGCTCTTGCACTTGGCATAATCCACACATAGTTCCCGTTGAATCTTGACTCTCTTATTCTCTCTTCCCCTTCTGTCTTCTCTCTCTCCATGCCGTTTTGCTTAACCACGTCATAAACCTTCCTTCCTTCCTCGTGCATCCTTCTCACTTCATCCATCTGCAGTCCATTCATTCTAAAATACCTTTCCCTCTCAGCCTCCATCTTCCCACCCCCTCCCTTGTTCTCCTTTTCCCACCAACACGCCCTAACTAGCCTACTTCCCCCCTCTTCCAAAAATTTCTCCTCATATTTACACGCCCGGCTCCCTGCTAGAATTCCTACACTCGCTCTCCCCGTCTCCCTCCTGACAATATAATTAGGCGTGTTCCTTGCCAACCCCAGGGTCCACTTTACATACCTCTCCTGCGTTCTATTAACCTCTTCACTTTCCTTCCACCCCCACACTTCTACCCCATACAATAGCACACTCATCACTAGTGAATCAAACAATTTCATTCTCCTTCCAAAATCATCTGCGAATAACTTCTTTCCCAACCCCCACACCTGCCTCATCACTACATTTGCCCTCCTCACTCTCTCTTTTATGTGACCATCCACTCCACCATTCCTTCGAAACACGAAGCCCAAGTACACAAACTCTTTCACCTCCTGCACCTCCTTTCCCTTCCACTTCCACTCCCTTCCCTTATCCCTTCCCCCTCCTTTTCTGAACACCATAACCTTGGACTTTTCCACATTCAGCTCTAACCCCTTTTTATCCAGGTATCTTCTCAACCTCTTAATCATCTCCTTTAAGGCCTCCTCGCTGCTTGCCAGTAACACTATGTCATCTGCATACGCTAGTGACCAAATTCTAACCCCTCCTATCCTGACTCCTCCTACCACCCCGGCCTCCAGCTTACTTTCCATATCCGCAATTAAAATCGCAAAAAGTGTTGGGCTAAGTGGACACCCTTGCCTTAACCCCCTATCCATCCAGAATCCCTCCGAAATCCCCTCCCCTCCTCTTACCTTGTCTTTTGTCTCTTCATATATCTCCCTTACCCTTTCAATTAGGCCCCTCTCTACTCCCCTATCCTCCATCGCCTCCCACAACCTCCCCCTATCCACCGATGGAAACGCGCCTTTGAGATCCACAAAAAACGCGTACACTCTCGCCCCTTTCTTCGCTAATTCTCTATCTACCACGTGCTGCAGCACGTAAATATTGTCGATAGTACTCCTACCCGCCCTAAATCCCGCCTGCGTCTCCGGCAATATTCCTTTCCCCTCAACATCCTTCCGCAGTCTCTCTGCCACCACCATCGCATATACTTTATACGCCGTATTCATTAGCGTAATCCCTCTATAATTTTCCTGCATATCTCTATCCCCTTTCTTATACAGTGGCACTATTAAGCCTTCTCTCCACCCTCCTGGGAATCCCTCACCCCTCCAAACTTTCTTCACTACCTCCTTCAGCCTCTCCCTAACCTCTTGTGTACTAAACAGCCATGCTTCGTTCTCTACCCCATCCAGCCCTGCTGCTTTTGACCTTTTCAACTTCCTTATCTGCTTCTCTATCTCCTCGTCATTCAACTCCTCAGTCTCTGCCTCCCCCGTTCTTCTACTTCCCCCATCCGTCTTCCTTGAATCTGAGCCCTGGAACGATTCTTTAAAAAATTCCCTCCACTCCTCACTCCCTATCTTCTCGCTGACCCCCACCCTGCGCTTCCTAAACCTATTTATTATCTTCCAGACGTCCCCCTCCGTCTTAACATTTGCTAACTCCTCTTCCAGCTCTTTCTCCTTTTCCTGTTCTTTCTTCTTACACATCAATCTAAACCCCTTCCTCGTTTCTACGTACTCCTCCCTTCTCGCATTACCCTCTTTCCACTTCTTGTACTTCCTCTTCACCTTCCTTTTCATCTTTTTACATTCCCTATCCCACCATGGCTTCACCATTCCTTTCTTCTTCTTTCTGAATACCTTCTTTTGCACACACCCTTTCACGTTCTCTTTCAGATCCTCCCATATCTCTTCCACAGACTCCCCTCCAAAGCGTACCTTTCCTAGCCGCTCCTGATACTTCTCTATCGCCTCCCTCGTCCAGGTCACCCTCTCCCCTATCGAGACTTCTTCCCCGCCTTGTCTTCCTCCACCCTCACCTCTTATCCACAGACTTAATGGCTGATGGTCTGATTCCACCCTCCCCTCTACTGCGAATTTTTCCGTCTCCTCCCATCCTTGCATATTCATTACCACGTAGTCTATCACCGATACCCCCACCTTACTTACATACGTGTATTCTCCCTCTTCGTCCCCATTAGCCATACCATTCGCCACTGCCCACCCTCTATGCTCCATCCAGTCCCTTAGAATCTCTCCCTCCTTATTTATTATCCTATCCTTCGAATTCCTTTTGAAGCTCTCCCCTTCCCTGTAAAGGCCCCCTTCCCTTCCCATCCTCGCATTAAAATCCCCACCCAGTATCACCATACCCTCCTCTCTTTCGCCTAGCAATTCTTCCACCCTTTCTTTAATTCTTTCCATCCCATCCTTATTGTACACTGTCACAAACTTACACGGTATCCCTCCTATTTTTACTTCCCTCATTTGCACTCCCTCCCTCTCTTTCTCTCCATGAACTTCTTCCTCTAATCCATCTCTAACCCCCGTTATAATTCCCCCACTAGCCCTTCCTTTTTTCTTCACTCTGACCGCCTCCTGGAGTCTCCACTTGTACCCCCTTGGCAGTTTTGGCTCTATTCTGTCCCATTCCTTTCTTTCTACCCACGTCTCAACCAGTCCCACAACATCAAATTCTTGTACATACCTCCAGAACTCCTCATCCTTCTTCCTTATCCCTGCTACGTTCCAATACAACACCTTCAATCCTCCTCTATCCTGCATTACCCCCACCCCCCTAATGCCTACGAAACAAATTCCCCTGCACCTCCTTCAACACCTCTTTCTCCTCATCCCACACCCACATTTTCTCGTCTATTTTTATTTTTCTATATCCTACCTTCGCCGATCTCCCTTCACTCTTCTCCCTTCTAGCCCTGTCGTTCAGCATTCTCTGCAAATCCCTTTCCTCTCTCGTTAAATCATGATCGATGAAAACTCTCCTATCCTGTATCCTATTTTTATTTCTCATTACCCCCAACTTTTCTTCCCAGCTCTCCATCTCCACAACCGCCACTTCCTTGTCCTTTCTCCCCTCCAACTTAACTTTCCCTACCCTGCCTTTGACCCACCCTATGCTCTGTAGCAGCGCTTCCACACCCTCTCTTTCTTCCCCGTTCTTTAGCTTCAACCCTCTTACTACAATATTATTCCTCCTGTCTGCCTTCTCTCTTCTCTCCATTCTCAACTCCATTGCCCTTAACCTTTCCCTATCCGCCCTCTCCTCCTTCTCACTCCTACGCTCTCCCACTTTCTCTTCTATCAGATTTTCTACCCTCTCCCAAATACCTTTAATCTCGCTCCCCCCGCCTCCGCCTTCCATTTCCGTCCTGCCCTCCATCTTCTCAAGCCTTTTTTCCGTCCTTTCCTTCCACACCCTATTTTCCTCTTCCATCTGCTTTATTTTAATTTCTTTTTCTTTCCTTTCCCTCTCTAACGACCCTACTCTCTCCCTCATCTCTTTCATCTCCTTTTCCCATTTCTCATCTCTAATTCTCAATTCCTCCCTCAGCCCCCTGATCTCGCTTATCAGTATACCGAGAGCCTCCTTCTCCACATTTTCCCCCATTTTTTGGGGGGGTGTCCTACTGGTTCTACCGCTTTTTTTAAACGGACTCTCTACCACGCTTTTGTCCGGACTCTCTTGGCTGTCTCTTTTCCTTTTCAAGAGATCCTCCCCGTCACTTACGCTCGATGTTCTCTCCCTCACCTTCTCTCTTCCTTCGTTCCCACTGTCCCGCTTTCTCCCACTCCCTGACGCGCTACTAGACACTGAGCCACGCTCTGTTGGCTGTCGTGGCACGTGGAAAATTTTCTCCCCGTCACCGTCACTACCAGTACTCTCACTACCAACCTCCCGCTTTGCCGCCGGTAACTGGGACCTCTCCATGCAGTACCCTCTGCTACCGCCAGATGTCTCTGCAGAATGCTGTCTATTGCCGCCAAATTTTTCTTTATTTCCCTTTTTTTTTTTTTTTTTTTTTTTTTTCTATTCCTCACAGCCCTTGCAGACACCCCTTTCCCTCACTTAACATCCCCCCAAATTTTCGAGCACCACCCTTGACCCTTGCAGGCCCAAGACTTCTGACCACAAATTCCCCCGATTCCTTGCTAACCTAACCTCACTTTCCCAATTTGCTATATCCCGCCTCACACCCACTCTCAATATTACTTTTTATCTCCCCAATTCACCCCACACAACCCTACTCACCTCCTCCGCTTCCACCCTTACACTCCACTCACACCTACCACACAAATTCCGTAAATCCTCTCACCACCTGACACTAACCACGTTCTCACTTCCGCCACCAACATGCAAGTCCCTAGTAATTTAGTAATATTTATATACTAGAATAATTGTCTATTGAAAAAATTTCCATCAACTAGTTTTTGTCAGGAAAAATAAGGTTTTTGTTCGAAGCAAAGTTGCAAATGTCAGAGAATTTTAATTGAAGATTAAAATAAAATAAAAGTGAATATGCTCAAGATTTAAATTTAAATTGAGAATTTATTGATGGCCTTTTCAAATGCATTTCACAGAAGAGCATCCTATGCAATTTTTAACGTGGTTACTCACCGAATATTTTTCTCGGTTAAGCTCTTCGTGAGCTATGAAATGATACAAAATATGCTGTGACATCACCCTGTAAAGTGTAAACAAATATTAAAAGTTTAAAGCATGGCTTATGTGAATGTAATCAAGGTTAGAAATAAGTAGTGACAAGGAAGCTAAGGATAATTCATGAAAATAACCAAGATAAAATAAAGTAGATATAATGGAATATACACTTACTTTTAAATATTATTACTGAATTATTCATTTAAAACTTACATCAAAGGATGTTGCAAGGCTTACACAAATTAAAACTTTTGTATTTGTTGGCCGTGGATGCGATCAAAGCACTATTCAGCGTAATTTCGTAGCGACTAGAAATTTGTGCTATTGTGAATTTTATCCCGAACTGGACGAAATTCGTTAAATTGAAAAAGCCACTTTATGGAAGTGCCTTTTTTCTAAGGAGTGAAGTGTAATGAGCGGATATAATTCGCATTCATGCCGCTGCGAACAGCACCGTCGATTACATAAAAGGCGCGGTTTTATGATTTGAAATAACGGAAATCAAAAGCGAATACATTTAAATTGAGTAATAAAATATATTTCGAGAAAAAGATTGGCAAGCAACAGTAGGGCAAGTCGACATGAAAAAGGATCTTTACCGATAAAGATTTCTTTCTATAAATAAAATGTCGAGAATAGTATGATTTATGTGAACGAACGTATATTTGAGATTATATATTAGCATTATACTCATTTTACGAAAGAGGCAATAACTTTTGAAAGCAGGATGTATAATTTAGATCTTACTAGCGGACCCGACAGACGTTGTCCTGTACTAACAGAAGAATTATCTTCATATATATAATTCTTCTGTTCGTGTGTATGTGACTGAATTTCTCCTAAACGGCCTGACCGTTTTTGATGAAATTTGGTGTGTGTGTTCCAGTGGATTCGAGAATGGTTTAGATTCCCAATTCAGTCCGCTGGAAATCTTCATATATATAATTCTTCTGTTCGCGTGTATGTGACGGAACTCCTCCTAAACGGCTGGACCGATTTTGATGAAATTTTGTGTTTGTGTTCCAGTGAATTCGAGAAT
>CAKNXH010051632.1:0-24628 GCA_932178445.1 Andricus quercusramuli | reverse complement strand
GCAGCTCTCTTTTAAGGTCTTGATATCTCTCCTCTTTTTCTTTCTCCTTTGCAGTGATGTTGTATTCGGATGGAGCCGAGAATTCGATCACGAATATAGTTCGTTTCTCGAAGTCTTGGAGAACAATGTCAGGCCTCGAGTGCGCAACGGAGACTGCTGCCCGAAAATCGTAGTTCCAGAAAATCTGGCACTTCTCGTTTCGGACAATTGACTCTATATCCCTTGGAGCGTTCGTCAGGGCAGGGTCGCGACCAACACCGTAAGAGCAACAAAGGTGGTAATAAAGTACTCTTAGGGCCGCATTATGTCTATAGATATACGTTGTTCCTGCGTGGGTCGGGCACCCCGATAGTATGTGTTCTAGGTACTCAACGTGTGCATGACACGCTCTGCACCTATCACTGGGAACTTCTTGATATAAAATGCGGGCGCGGAATGCTAAGGCGGAGATTACACCGTCCTCGCATGCGAAAACGAAGCCCTCTGTACCTGAATTAAGCCCTGACGATTTGAGGGAAGCAAAAGTTTGCTCCTTTGACAAGGACTGCTTTTCTACATTTCTGTGAAAGTTTCCGTGCATATGCTTGTCGAGTAGCTCTTGGTGAAATTTTCTAACCTCTGCTCTCTTTACTTCGGCTTTTAGACGTGAAGCATCTAGATGGAGTAATGCACTTTCCTCACTTCTGATGTTGAAACTCAGGCCAAGGGCCTCGGCAGCTTGCTCCGCGGCTTTGTAAAGGAACGCTCCTTCGCCAATCATCTCGTGGTTTCTGACCATCTTCAGGAGAGGATCTCTGCCATTCGCAACTATGTAAGCTGTACTTATAACAATTCGGTTATGAAGACATTGGAGATTCAGAAGTCCGCGTCCGCCTTGACGGCGTGAAATGTATAATCGCGGAACTGACGAATTGATATGCAAGCTGTTATGCATATGCATGATCTTACGCGTGGTGACATCAAGGGCCTTAAGCTCGTTCTTCGTCCATTGAACCACCCCAAACGAGTAGAGTAGAACCGGGAGGGCAAGCATGTTAGTCGCAGATACCTTGTTCAACGCCGACAGATTGGAAGACCAAATCTGTCTAAGAAGATGCTTGTATCTGCTTCGGAGATACTCCTTCACTGATGTTACGTCCTGAATGCGGCTTTGAGGCACGCCCAGGTATGTATAGGTCTCTCCAGTGTTAAGATGTCTAATAACACTTATATCTACTAGCTCAGGGTCCTTGGGAATGCCAGTAATCTTTCCTTTCTTCAAATAAATTTTGGCACACTTGTCCAAACCAAAGTCCATCCCAATCTCTCCTGTGTAGTTCTTGACGATATTTATAGCAGTTTGAAGTTTGCTTTTACCAGCGGCATAGATTTTCAGGTCATCCATATAAAATACATGAGTTACCTTATGCTCACGCTGATTAGTGTCGCCACAGAGGTATCGAGGAGAATTTCGTAGTGCGAGAGATAGAGGCAGAAGTGTGATGCAAAAAAGCAAAGGGCTCATACTATCCCCTTGAAAGACGCCCCTCTGAAAGGCTCAATTCGTCGAACGATCCTGTTGTTTAGGACAGCTGTAAAGATCTTATACAGTGTGTTCAAACAAGTTATTGGCCTGTAATTCTCTGGTCTGGACAAGTTGCCTTTTTTCGGTAGGAGTATAGTGCGTCCTAACACCAGCCACTGTGGAATGGGCGTCTCCGACCTTAAATATGAGGTGAATATGCGGGCCAAATGTTGGTGTATAGAAGTAAACGTCTTCCACCAAAAGTTCTTAATACAATCTGGTCCAGCACGGGATATATATATATATATATATATATTTATTTTTTTGATTTTTTTTTTTGATTGAATGATTCTGGGAAATCGGCGACTATCAGAGTATATAGCCTTATCCTTGCATGCGGGGCTCTACAAGGATGGACGAACCCTTTCCCTAGCTGCTCGTGGGAACAACAATGACAACACCAAACATAATTGTAGTAAGTGCGGTTCAAAACAATCGAACGCGCAGGGCTCCCGACAATGGGTCGGACAACAATGTCGACTACCCTACAGTTGGGGGAGCCAATCAAGACGGAATCAATGCGATTGACCGGCGGAATCTTGTTACTTTTGAGTGGACGGATCAACTCAATGACGGCCTGCTGGAGTGCTACGATGTCAGTATGGTCCCTGAACGAGGGGGTTACATGGCACGACTGCATGCTCTGTGGTGCGAGAAACGCCCAGAGCTCTCAGAATTTTCGCAACAACGTCTGCGAAACCATGCCGAGAACCTCCGGAAAAGAGGTTATATAAGCGGAGTGCCTACTCAACCGCATCCAGAACAAGCCGGCAACAGAGAAAGAGAGGCGACACTGAGACCAACTGCGAACAGGCATCCAATAGCGGAAGAACGATGCTTCAGGACCCGGAGAAACATCAACATTCAGGTTTCTCCCAAGCCCAAAGATCTGACTGAATTGGATGATGAACTTCCTGGAGATTTTTCCGAAGAATCCGACCTCTGGACTATCAGTTGTGGTGTGTACAATGCAGCGAGAACTTTGGCAGATGCAAGCCGTAAAACAAAACGAACGGTTGATCATGAGACCAAAAGAAGAATGCATCAACTCAGCACAAAGATAGGCTGGGCTAGACAGTACGCGTCCCGCATTCAGTGTGTGATTGACTAGATAACATCTGGCAGGAATTTCACTGCCAAGGTTCGACGGTTCGCGCGCGAACTGCGGATCCGTCATCACACAATCAACAAATCAAAGCTAATGACCATCAGACAGCATATTGTTGACAGAATACGAATACTATCTAACGCTAGGAGAAGTCTAGAGCGGAGAGAGAGGTGGGTCAGAGAAAATCAACAATTTTCATCTGATCCATCTATACTCTTCCAAGACCCTCCAATTACTGTCGACCATCCGCCCAAACCAGAGGAGGTCGAAGCATTTTGGAGAGAAGTCTACGAGGTCCAGCATCCACTTTAAGAAGACTCAAAGAACATAAATAGCTTCAAGGAGCTGTGCAATGCCCTCATAACACCTGAGGAAGAATGCCCACCTATCACTACCGAGGAGGTGAAAAACGTATTAAGAGGCATGAAGAACTTTCCCGCTTCGGGACCAGATGGTATCAAGACCTTCTGGCGGAAGAAGTTTCCTTCTACCCACCAGCATCTGGCCCGAATTTTCACCTCATCTAAAGTCGGAAGAGCCTATTCCGGAGCGGTTGGTGGAAGGGCGCACAGTGCTCCTGTCTAAGACGGGCAACTTAGCTGACCCTAAGAATTACAGGCCAATAACTTGTCTGAACACACTGTATAAGATCTTCACAGCCATCCTAAATGATAGGATTCTTCGGACAATTGAACCTGTGTGGCGAGAGATGTATGAACAACGTGGCTCGAAGAAAGGCGTAGCAGGATGTCGGGAGAACCTGCTCATCGATAGATGTGTCTGTAAAGATTCAGCATCCTATCAACGATCTCTATCGATGGCCTGGATAGATTACCGAAAAGCTTTTGATTCAACCTCCCATAGACTTATCATCTGTCTGTTGGAAAGCTTGAAGGTTCATCCACACATCGTGAGATGCATAGAGAGATTAATGCCGCTTTGGAAAACCAGATTTACCATCTTATCTGGAAAATATCGTGTGATCACTAACAGTATCACCTTTCAGAGAGGTCTGTTTCAGGGCGATACCATGAGCCCTCTCCTCTTTTGCCTCACATTATTGCCACTATCTCTCGCACTTCGCCATTCCGAAGGGTACCTCTGCGGCAAGCCTGGAAATCGAAAGCATAAGGTAGCTCATGTATTTTACATGGATGATCTTAAGCTCTATGCTAGAAATCAAGAGAAACTACATCTAGCTCTAAAAATTGTCACAGAGTACACTCAAGAGATTGGAATGGAGTTCGGGTTAGAGAAATGCGCCAAGGTTAATTTTAAGAAAGGAAAACTTAACGGCATCCCCGAAGATCCTGAACTCGTTGACAGAAGCGCTATACGACACCTTTGCGCTGGAGAGACCTATACATACCTGGGCGTGCCACAAAGCCGCATTCAGGACGTAACATCTATAAAGGATACTCTCCGATGCAGATACAAACGTCTCCTCCGACAGATATGGTCTTCCGAACTGTCGGCGAGGAACGAAGTATCTGCAACGAACATGCTTGCCGTCCCAGTAGTACTCTATTCATTTGGAGTAGTTCCATGGACGAAGGACGAGCTCAGATCCCTCGATATCGGGTCCCGAAAGGTCATGCACATGAACAAAAGCATGCACCTTAAGTCTTCTGTTCCACGACTTTACATCTCACGCCGTCAAGGTGGTCGTGGAATACTGAATCTTGGATGTCTTCACAACAGGATTATTCTGGGTACAGCACATATTGTCGCAAATGGACAAGATCCTCTTCTTAAAATGGTCAGGAAACACGAAGAAGTAGGGAAAGGGGCGTTTCTTTACAAAGCAGCAGATGAGGCTGCTGAAACACTCGGCCTTGACTTCAATATCAGGGTTGAGCGAAATGCATCAAATCTTATCCATCTTGAATACTCACTTCTGAAGGCCCGGATTAAGAAAGCACAGGAGAAAAGCTTCCGCGGAGAGCTCCTCGACAAGAAGATGCACGGCATCTTCCACAAAAATGTGGAAGATCAGTCGATGTCGTATGAGCTGACGTTTGCTTTCCTTAGATCACCCGGATTGAAGTCGGGCACAGAGGGCTTCATTTTGGCATGTCAAGATGGTGTCATTTCCACTCTAGCATACCGTCGCCACATTTTGAGCCAAGATATTCCCGATGATAGCTGCAGAGCGTGTCATGAACACCCCGAGCATCTAGGACACATACTATCTAGTTGTTCAGCTCATGCGGGAACAACTTACATCCAAAGGAACAATGCGGCACTGAGAGTGCTTTATTACCATCTCTGTCACTCTTACGGCATTAGCCCATATACCTCTCCGCTGAACGCCCCTAGAGAAATAGAGTCAATTGTCGAGAATGCGAAGTGCCGCATATATTGGAACTTCATATTCTCGACAATTGTTTCTGTTGCGCACTCGAGGCCTGACATGGTTCTTCTTGACTTCGAGAAACGAACCATGTTCGTTATCAAATTTTCGGCACCAGCGGACAAAAACGTCACAGCGAAGGAGAAAGAAAAGAAAGAAAGGTATAAAGACCTTATGAGGGAGTTGCGACGGTTATACCCGGAATATTCTGTTAAGCTAATCGTCCTGATCATTGGCGCTCTTGGAGGTGCCAAGGTTTCACTTGGTAATAGCCTGAAAAGCATCCCTGCGTTTCAACAAAATGCTGAGGCACTTGCAGGGAGAATGCAGAAGGCGGTCGTCCTTGGGTCGCTCTGTGTCCTCAGGGTGCACGAGACTTTCGCCGGATCATCGTATTGAGTTCGCGCAGACTGTAACCACCCATCTCACGGTCGTGAGACGTGGTTACAGCTGAAATTTTACCGCGGTTTCGCTGGGAGCGAATGCAATTTTTTTTTTTTCAGATTAGCACCCGCTCCCGGCGAAATCCTGCGGTTGTCCTTATGACATACTTTTAACTATATATATATATATATATATATAAACAGTTGAATTTTCAACTAGACAGTTTCATTTCTTATTCAAGCTCCATCGGAAATTATTTCTAAACTGGGACCCGAAGGGACCACAGCTTAATTTTATTGCCCGGAATCCCCGTAATAAAGTTTACAATTGTATTTGCAATTTTCAGTTTAAATATCTCAGGTACGCCTTCTTCTAATTAGTTTATGAGTTCATGAGATTACAAATGTTTGAATTACTCTGGTTCTCGTTAATCCGCAATCCCTCGAAGGTTTCAAAGGGAAGAAGGTTTACACTATTCAAAAGAACAATAAACCATATTTCGTAGAATTTCAAAGCTGGTTTCCCCCTGATTCGCATTGTAATCATTTAACTTAACTTAAATTCCCACAGAATGAAAACTCGATTGAAAATGAATCGTGCAGTAAATCCTGGATTCTTGAGATTGAAGCAAATCAACGAAACTAGCATTTTTATCGATTTTTATAAGGATTACATAGATTCCGAAGGAATCTCGTAACATTTTGAAATGTTACACTGAATTTTCAGGATTTTAATCAATTTTTAGAGACTTTAAGTGATTTTTTCGAATATTAAAACCTTGTACGGGATTTTTATGAGATTTTGAAAGTTTCTAGCGATTTCACGGATTTCAAAAGATTTCATGGAATCTCAAATATTTTAAGGGGTTCCTAATAGGCTGTGTACAATATTGAAGGAATTTAAAGGATTTTAAGGAATATGTATATATTTATTTAAATATTTAAAGGAATTTAAAGGATTTTAAGAAATATATATATGTACAGTCTCTAAAAATTGATTAAAATCCTGAAAATTTAGTGTAACATTTCAAAATGTTACTAGATTCCTTCGAAATCTATGTTATCCTTATAAAAATCGATAAAAATGCTAGTTTCGTTGATTTGCTTCAAACTCAAGAATCCAGGATTTACTGCACGATTCATTTTCAATCGAGTTTTCATTCTGTGGAAATTTAAGTTCAGTTAAATGATTACAATGCGAATCAGGGGAAAACCAGCTTTGGAATTCTACGAAATATGGTTTATTGTTCTTTTGAACAATGTAAACCTTCTTCCCTTTGAAACCTTCAAGGGATTGCGGATTAACGAGAACCAGAGTAATTCAAACATTTGTAATCTCATGAACTCATAAACTAATTAGAAGAAGGCGTACCTGAGATATTTAAACTGAACATTGCAAATACAATTGTAAACTTTATTACGGGAATTCCGGGCAATAAAATTAAGCTGTGGCCCCTTCGGGTCCCAGTTTAGAAATAATTTCCGATGGAGCTTGAATAAGAAATAAAAATGTCTAGTTGAAAATTCAACTGTTTTGTTAAAAACTCGTCTCCATATGTTGAAAATGTAAGTTTCTTGATAAAAAACGTGCAATGTACTTTTTATTCACACATATGTAGTTGTTAAATAATCAGAGTGGAATTTTTTTTGGGTAGAAATTCGACTATTTTTTTGAAAATTTTTTTCAATTAAACCATTTTTTTTACAGAAATTGCATCTTTCTTGAATAAAATGGAAACTGATTGAAAATTCAACTGGGTCAAAATATCTCAAGTGTGCCACTTTCAAATCGATAGTTCTATTTTCAGTTAATGTTGATAAACTGAAAATATAAATTAGGTATTTATTTTTAAAATTGATTTATAGTTAGACTCTTAACAATAGAATAATAATAAAATTGATTTTATAAGACGGTTATGAATCTGTTCATAATTGAATAATTTATAGATTTTTACGTTAAAAATTGAAATATTTTAATTCGAAAGTTTTAGTCATTAATGAAATATTTGCATCCGATTGAAACTTCAAAATCTTTTTTCAATTTCCAAAAACATGTTGATTAATATATTCATAATTAAATGCTGTTATTCAATTTCAAATCCTCTTCAACTATTATTGCATTCTAAAATATTCCATTTTTTAAAAATTCAGTTTGAACATTTTTAATTGAAAATTTTTTATTTCAATATTCAACAATATTTGACTGTTCATTTAAGATAAAAAATTATAAATCAAACATTCAAAAATAAACTAAATAAAATTGAATTATTTAAAATAAAATAAAACTCGAATCGTTGGAATTTCAGGGTTCTGAATGTAAACTTTAAAATTTGCATTTTTTCATTTTTTTAAATTTTTAATTTGTAAATTACATTTCTCAATTTAGATTTTTCAAGAAACAACTTATTATCACTAAATTGTACTGCTTTTATGTTAAAATAGTTTGAAAATGATATAATTTTGAACACTTAAAAATTTCTCTGAAAGAACTCTGGACATTTTTTGAGGTTCGCTATATCTGTTATAATAAATTTAAAATAAGAAAGTAAAAATGGAATATTCAAAAATAAACAAATTGAAATTGAATTATTTAAAATAAAATAAGCCTCGAATCATTTAAATTTCAGAGTGCTGAATGCAAACTTGAAAATTTGCATTGTTTCATTTTTTTTTAATTTTTAATTTATAAATTACATTTTTTAATTTGAATGTTTCAATAACGATGTAAAATCCTTTAATTGTAGCGTTTCAACCTAAAATTGTTCAAAAATTATATAATTATGAACATTTACAAAGTTTATTGATTCATTCTTCAAACTATTTTGTTTCCTGAAACGCATTCTCTCCTTTGCCTGCTTAGTCAAGCTTTGTTTATAAAATACCGATGCGGACCGATATCAGTTCTCTGAAAGAACAGGTTGTGTCGAGGTTATGTTACGCATCTACATTTAGAATTAGGCTAATTATATTTCATAAAGAAGAATATTAAAAATTGAAATTGCATTATGAAAAATTCTTTATTATGACACTTATTATTACACATCTAAGTACTCAAAACTTGTAAGAAAAATATTGAAAATTGTTTCTTTTTTTCAAATTAGACACAACATATTTTCCTCCTGTTTGTAGATAATTTGAAATTCTTTAAACAATTATTATTCGTTCGAGAGAGTGGGAGGGAGAGAGAGAGCGACAGAGGGGGAAGCCTCCGTTCTGTGACATAAGGCACAGCGCGTGTGTCAGAGGCCTGCGTTAAACTTTCTAGTCGTGGTTTCATTTGAATCAGGCGTGACTCTCCATATCGAGGTATAAGATGTTTACACATCAAAAGATCGAACGCTAAGAATCCATCCTTATCGCACCTTTAACCGACTTGGCGCTAGCAGGAGGGCCATTCCTTGATCATCTATGTCTAAGGTTTCATCTCCAGTAACTTTTATCCTGCTGGCTTACCACCTGACAAAAAATGCTCGGACTAGCTGGAGAGACAACGAATAACTGCTCGCTCATGTGGAGCCGTCCACGCGTAACAGTGCACAGCGCTGCAATTTCTCACTACAGATAATATAAAGAACATTCTCATCAGCTCATAAAAATATAAGATGACGGAACCTCTGGGGGAGTAATAGTGCCGATATAGCCCTATAGTTTGTACGTGTTTCTAGAATTGTTTTTGTTTTTTTTTTTAAATACAGATTATTTGGAAAAATTTTCGGGGGATGTGAAAACCCGATACATCCAAAAAATGGGAAAAAATTGTGATCTGTATGCTCTGAAAGAGGAATATTTTAGTGAAAATGTCAGTGCAGTGCCTACCATCACTATAGTGATATTTTCAATTTTCAATAGATTCAATACCATTCAATTTTCAATTATTCAATAGAGTATTTCCATTAAGCCATAAAATTTCAAAATAGCCGAACACGCCAGGGAGAGCACTTGTGCTTTATACATTGAATCCCATGTAATATACTTCTAGAGGATCAATTAATTCTCTTATTTTAAGAAAATGGTGCATTCGTGTTTTATTGTGGGTTGTACGAAGAACAAAGCAAGGGACTACGGCATGTAATTTCATTAAATTCCAGATATTATAAAAGAAACAAACAAAAAGCAAGCCAGACCGGGTGGAGCATACACTTTGCAGAAAAAAAATATAGTTATCGAAAAAAAGACGTGAGAAATGGATGAGTGCGATTGAACGTGGTCCTTTAAGTAGTGATTCGCTGATAAGAAATGCAACAATTTGCTCAAATCATTTTATATCGGGTAAGATAAATTAGATACATTTTACATAAGCCTGAAATAATCAAGTTCTAACCTCCAAATTCAATTGCCTCATTTTACTCAATAAATACTAGCATTTAATATTTCTAAAATACTTATCGGTACTCTGGTTCTAAATAAAAGTGTGAGGACAGAAGGAAAAAGTTTCACTCTGATAATTTTTGCGTAATGCAAACGTTTTGAATGTTGAGGTTAGTTGAAGTGACCATTTGAAAATTTAATTTCATGCAAAAGTTATTAAATTAAGCAGTTTCTCCCTATGCATACATACTCTAATTTAAAGAAGGAGTACTGCTCAGTGTTTAAAAATGATTTAATTCTAGTATTCATTCAGTAAAGTGAGGTGATAAGATTCTGAGGTTAGAGCTCGCGTCCGACAGCCTTCCCGTTACAATTCGCTGCAACTTTTGTTTAACTCATGTATGGCAATATATAAGTGGGTTAAATAAATTTTCCCTGACAAGTTTCTTATACTGTTTGTGGGAACCACTATATGGGGTAAAATTTCCCAAGTGTCCCCGCCTAAAATTTTGTTGTCAAGATACAGGGGCCCGAATTTTCGACGATTCACCCCGACTGCTAACCTTCAATTGTACATAACTCCTGTTACAGTTATCCAATTTAACTTTTTTATGCGGGTTATAGAAAGGTATTTTAAAAAGGTTTACAACAAAAATAACCAATGAACAATAAAAAAATTATTTCACCTTGATTTTTCATTTTAAAAAACATTCTTGTGATTTTCTCCCAATGCGGCATTTTTAATATTTTTTTAGTTAGGCTAGAAAAAAAGCTTGATTTTTTCTCTTGAAAAGCCCCCCAGAACTAAAATGGGATGGAAAGTATTGGTTGAGTTGTAGAAGGTCACAAGAGCGCGGGTGCCCCGCGCCAACGAGCCACGGCGCTACTAGGCGTGCTGTAGTGACTCAGTTGTTTTAATAATTGATAAAAATTATGTTTCTGCTTACAAGTAACAAAAATCAGGTCACGATCTATACAACTGTCATCTATTACAAAGAGGGTAATGAATTAAAACATCGCAATCTAGCTCTTTTATCCGACAACCTAAATCACGAAACAATATCTGTTTACGAATTTCAGAAAGTTATAACCAAATACCTAAAAAATAATTTCAAAAAAAAAAAAATTATTCACTCTATCGATGGTGCAGCACAACATTTTGAAAATAAGTACAATTTTGCAAATCTGCTATATCATGAAGCAGACTTCGGTATTCAGACGGAATGGCACTTTCACGCGACTGCACATGGAAAAGGACCATGTGATGGAATTGGGGGCAATTTGAAAAGACTCGCCGCACGTGCAAGTCTCCAGGCATCGTCTCAGAATCAGATTTTGACTGCTGATGCTCTATATCAATGGGCTAAAAAACTTGCCTGAAACGGTAATATTTTTCATTTCCAAAGAAAATCATGCCGCCACTGCTGAAAACCTTAAAACTCGATTCGACTCTGCAAAGAATGTGCCAAGCACACAAAAATACTATCACTTTGTACCCTCTTCAGAGTCGACTCTAATTTTGAAGAAGTATTCGTCATCTCCACAGTATGACATTTTCCCGAAGAGAAAAATCGCAAAGAGATCGCGAAGAGAAGATCAAAGTGAACGTTAAGCTGAACAAAAAATCACTTTTTAAGTAACACAGTGAGAGGCAAGGGGACTCACACCAAAAAGCACCCCAAAACGTGAGAGGCAAGGGAATCACATAAAAAAAGAACCCCAAAACCAAAACGTGACATACAAGACGACTTATTAAAAACCATCTCGAAATGTAACAGATAAGCAGAACCATCCAACAAAATCGATAATGATTTTATTATTAACTATCGTTTTCCTACAATGGAACCATTTGAAAATTTTAATTAAGAAAATATGTAAATCGTTCTCCAGCTACATGAAAGTAAGGATAAAATGAAATATTCGTTACATGTTAACTGAAAAATCATGTTTATCAATTATTAAAACAACTGAGTCACTACAGCACGCCTAGTAGCGCCGTGGCTCGTTGGCGCGGGGCACCCGCGCTCTTGTGACCTTCTACAATTCAACCAATACTTTCCATCCCATTTTCGTTCTGGGGGGTTTTTTAAGAGAAAAAATCAAGCTTTTTTTCTAGCCTAACTAACAAAATATTAAAAATGCTGCATTGGGAGAAAATCACAAGAATATTTTTAAAAATGAAAAATCAAGGTGAAATAATTTTTTTATTGTACATTGGTTATTTTTGTTGTAAACCTTGTTAAAATACCTTTCTAAAACCCGCATAAAAAAGTTAAATTAGATAACTGTAACAGGAGTTATGTACAATTGAAGGTTAGCAGTCGGGGTGAATCGTCGAAAATTCGGGCCCCTGTATCTTGACAACCCGTTATACTAGGTGCGCCCCCTTTACAGAATATAAAGAGGTCCACTAGCACTACAATCTAGCGGAGTTTGAATAAGATAGGCGACAACAAAATTTTAGGCGGGGACACTTGGGAAATTTTACCCCTTTAATATACCTTAATAATGACTAGCAGTTTTAAGCAATAAGCATTTCATTTAAGGGAAGTAAGTTTTCCGATTTTTGGAATTTAATATTTTTCCATGCTTAAAGTAGTTTCTCAGATTCAGGTAAAAGTGCCTACGTGACTTAGCTTTTGAGAAAGTTTTAGATTTCAACAGCAAGAGGTAAATTTTATTATCCCCACAGATGGGGGCTGAGGACCCGACAGGGTTCGCAGGCAGTAATCGTTTGACCGTCGCTCTGTACGTCTCAATTATACGCCGTTCTTAAATACACACCTCCAAGTTTGTAGTTGTTAAATAAATATTAATTATTTTGTTAAATAGTTGTTGGTTTATTCCACTTAAGAGTCACCTTACCCACATAATTGGTGACTCCGACGTGATTTTTTCGCGAAGAAAAACGTTTAAAAACTTTTTGAAGTGAAGTGACGCTAACTCGAAGTGACGCTTAGTGACTGTGGCATATATTTTATGCAAACTTGCTTATGGTGTAGTGACTGTGAGTGACTGTGAGTGACCAGAACTTTGTTCCAAGTGCGTTTTAGAATTTCATTTTGAAAATGCCCGACGGAGAAACGCAGGCCGGAGAAATGTCGGACGTTGGTGTTGCAGCCGTTTCCACCTCCTTCTAGGTACCACCTTTTTACGCCGAGGAACCGGAGAGGTGGTTCTCTCAGCTGGAGGCTTTATTCCAGGTCAGCAAATTTACAGCAGATAAGGTAAAATATAACCTTGTAGTCGCAAATCTCGAACCGCGATACGCTATGGAAGTTCGGGACATCATACGAGAGCCGCCAGATAAAGACAGGTATGAAAAATTGAAATCTGAATTAATTCGACGCCTAAGTTCGAGCCAGGAGCAAAAAACGTGCCGCCTCTTGGAACACGAAGAACTGGGAGATAGAAAACCGTCACAATTTCTGCGGCATCTGCAAGGATTGGCAGGTTCGCATCTTCCGGAAAGTTTAGTGCGTTCGTTGTGGATCGGTCGCCTGCCGAAACACATTCAAGCAATTCTCGCCGGGCAATCACAGTCGAGCCTCGATACAGTAGCCGATCTGGCTGACTCAATTTACGAGACAGATTTTCGGAAGCACGTGCTTGAAACCAGTGTGCCATCTTCGTTTCAATCAATGGTTGAAGAATTGCGAAACGAAATCACAAATTTGAGACGCGAAGTAGCCGCAGTAACTTCGCGCGGAGAAACCTCAAATCGATCCGCGCGGACAGGACGTTATAGATCGCGATCGCGATCGCGCTCGCGAGCAGACCAAGAAAAATTACAGGAAGATGGAAATTGCTGGTATCACGCGTGTTTCGGTGAAAAGGCAAGCAAATGCATTAAACCTTGCACATATAATGCGAGAAACGGACAGGGCCATCGTTAGAGGCGGTAGTCGATACCCGCCCGTCTTCGCGCCGCCTTTTTATGACTGATCGTGAAACAAAAGATCGTTTTCTAATTGATACTGGTTCGGATGTATGTGTGTACCCACGATCGCGAGTGCGCGGAATTTGGAAAAAGACTCCTTACGAATTGTACGCCGCGAACGGTTCGACAATCGGAACGTACGGGATGATAACCATTTCACCGAATTTCGGACTTCGACGAGATTTAGTGTGGCGTTTCGTGGTCGAGGATGTAAAAAAATTGATTATTGGTGCAGATTTTTTAGCCCATTATGGACTTTGGGTCGATGTTGGTGAAGCTCGCCTTATTAACGGTACCACTCTTCTAACATCTTCGGGTAGCGTGGTAAAAGATCCTGTGGAAAGTGTAAAGACTATCTCCGACGAATTGCCTATCCACGAACTGCTATCTCGGTTTCCCGAAATCATACGTCCAGAAGGGTCTCCCGTGAATAGAACACACAAGGTTTTCCATCATATCCTAACCACACCTGGTCCGCCAGTCGCTCATCGTGCGCGTAGATTAGCCAGTGACAAATACAGCGTAGCGAAGAAAGAGTTCGACGGGATGTTACAACTTGGAACGGCACGACCGTCGGAAAGCAGTTGGGCCTCTCCTTTGCACTTGATTCCAAAAAAGGGAGATGAATGGCGCGTTTGCGGTGACTATCGCGCATTAAATAATAGGACTCTGCCTGACCGGTACCCTGTACCCCACCTTGAAGATTTCGCACACAATTTATACGAAAAGAAAATTTTTTCGAGAATAGATTTATTGCGCGCGTATAATCAGATACCAGTCGCCCCAGAAGATATTGACAAAACAGCCGTAATCACGCCCTTCGGGTTATTTGAGTTTCCGTTCACACCTTTCGGGCTCCGAAACGCAGGTCAAACGTTCCAACGTTTTATGGATGAAGTAGAGCGTGGTTTGGATTTTTGTTTCGTATATATCGACGATGTACTTGTTGCGTCAACATCGGAAGAGGAACATCGTGAGCATCTACAGGTACTGTTTCAACGATTTAAGGAGTATGGTCTGGTAATTAATGCCACGAAATCAATGTTTAACGTGACAGAGGTCGATTTCCTAGGTCATAGAGTTTCCAGTGAAGGGATTGAACCGCTGCCCGATAAAATTAAAGCTTTAAAAAATTTTCCGCAACCTCAGACCCTCAAGCAACTTCGCCGATTTTTGGGTGCAATGAATTTCTATAGGCGTTTCATCCCATAAGCAGCCAAGTACCAAGCAGCATTAAACGATTTGCTAAAGGGGAATGTGAAAGGTTCAACGCCCGTGAAATGGACTGAGCAGGCCGTGGAAGCTTTCGAAACATGTAAGGAAATTTTGGCCGCTGCAGTCATGCCCGCGCATCCGGACCCAAGAGCAGCACTAGCTATAGTCAACGACGCATCCGATTATGCCGTGGGAGCGGTACTTCAGCAGCTTGTTGGGAAGGATTGGCAACCACTGGCATTTTTTTCAAAAAAGTTGAGCCCAGCTCAACAAAAATACGGGGCCTACGATCGGGAACTACTGGCAGTCTACCTAGCAGTAAAGCAATTCAGACACATGGTGGAGGGCAGAGAATTCACCATTTTCACCGATCACAAACCTCTGACGTTCGCTTTCAAGCAGAAATCAGAGAAATGCTCACCCCGTCAATTCCGATACGTGGACTACGTTGCTCAGTTCACAACCGACATTCAGTTTATTTCAGGAATAAAGAACGTAGTCGCTGACGCACTATCGAGGGTAGATGAGCTCTCGTCAACTATCGACTATGATTCTCTCGCAGCATCGCAAATTGAAGACAAGGAACTCAAGAACATCTTAGAGGGAAATACTTCTCTGCTGGTAAAGAAAGTACCAATTCCAGGATCTAACGCAACAGTTTACTGCGACACATCCAATAACTGGGTAAGACCTTTTTTAACGACACCTTTCAGAAGAGTGGCATTCAACTCTATACATAATTTGGCTCACCCAGGGATTCGAGCGACTGCCAAACTCATCGCACAAAGATTCGTTTGGCCGTCAATGCAGAAGGATTGTCGAAATTGGGCAAAATGTTGCCCGCATTGTCAACGTTCAAAGGTCACAAGACATGTCGCATCACCGATTGGAGATTATTCGTTACCGTTCACAAGGTTCGAGCGCGTGCATATTGATATAGTGGGCTATTTGCCTCATTCTCAAGGGTACAACTACTGCCTAACGTGCATAGACCGGTACACCCGTTGGCCTGAAGTTTTTCCCGCGGAAAATATCGAGGCAAAAACTATCATAAAATATTTTTTTACTGGATGGATCGCGAGATTCGGAGTACCACCACGAGTCACAACGGATCGAGGAAAGCAATTCGAGTCGCAACTCTTCGAAGAACTGAACAGCCTCACCGGAACAAAGCATTTCCGGACAACTGCGTATCACCCTGCAGCGAACGGACTTGTGGAACGATTGCACCGTCAGCTCAAGGCTGCCATCATGTGCCACGAGACAGAGAAATGGGTTGACGTATTACCAATCATACTTTTGGGAATCAGGTATGCATGGAAAGAAGATCTGAAAACAACATCAGCAGAGTTGGTCTATGGTGAGCCTCTTCGACTACCTGGAGAATTCCTTTCGCATAGTGTAGGTATGAAGAGTACTTCGGAGTACGTTCAAGAACCAAGGAAGCATTTTGCCTCACTTCGACCAGTAAGTGGCACACGTCATGGTTCAAAACAGTCTTTTGTTTCTAAAGATTTAAAAACGTGTTCACACGTGCTTGTTCGCCTGGGCATTTCCAAAAAGGCATTGCAGCAGCCCTATGAAGGACCGTTTCCAGTAATTCAACGATCTGCAAAAACATTCACAGTACGCGTGCGAGAACGAGATATCACTGTATCTATTGATCGCCTAAAGCCGTTCTACGTCCTCAATGAAGATTTAAAACCCGAATCAGGACAGATACCATCAACCAGCACGGATACAAAAATTCAGCGCAAAGCTGATACCAGCAGTGAAGATCGACACAACAAGCATAAAACTGATTTTCAGGTCCAGCAGCATCACACAACACGAACTGGTAGACGTGTCCGTTTTCCAGATAGATTACAGGGTGGTTTGGCGTGACTCCGTCACTGGCAGGGGAGTGTGTGGGAAACACTATATATATTATTTAATATATCTTAATGATGACTAACAGTTTTAATCAATAAGCATTTCATTTAAGGGAAGTAAGTTTTCCGAGTTTTGGAATTTAATATTTTTCCATGCTTAAAGTAGTTTCTCAGATTCAGGTAAAAGTGCCTACGTGACTTAGCTTTTGAGAAAGTTTTAGATTTCAACAGCAAGAGGTAAATTTTATTATCCCCACAGATGGGGGCTGAGGACCCGACAGGGTTCGCAGGCAGTAATTGTTTGACCGTCGCTCTGTACGTCTCAATTATACGCCGTTCTTAAATACACACCTCCAAGTTTGTAGTTGTTAAATAAATATTAATTGTTTTGTTAAATAGTTGTTGGTTTATTCCACTTAAAGGTCACCTTACCCACACTGCCTATACAACTTATACGATACAAGATCAAACTCACTCACTACGGGTACATCACTAATACTTGTGGAAAAATGCTCACTTTTCAGAGCATAGGAATCTCAATTGTCAATTGCACTTAGTTTATTACAATAACGGACCTTCACTTCACCAGATAAAACTGAAAAGTATTCACTAGACCTTTTCAATTTGCCGATAAACACCCCAGCTAACACAGTTACTAGTCCGAATAGTCACACAATTGTAACAAGATTCAGAAAACCAGTCACTGGTGACTTCCCTACTGGTCACCCAGTGACAATATATTTCCCACTCAAAGTAGTAACAAATTACAAGCGAAGGAGGTAACATTATCCCGCCATTGTAATCCCATGCTTGTAACAAAGTGATGTTTGGAAACGCAACGTGCAATGACAGCTTAACCTCGAAATATACATAGTTTCGGAATTATAATTATGAATACTTTTGCAAAAATGTTGGAAAGGGGCATAATTAAACGATAAATAAGTTCCAGAAAAGTGAAATAATATGTGAACATATCTTTTATAAAGGAACAGATATTTATCAGCTCCCAGCGAAAAAGAAAGTATTGATACGAATTGAATTGAAATGACTAAGACACCCTGCAAATGCCGCTTTGCGACAATGACGCATTGGACCTATGTGTCAATACATTTAAATTCGTGAATACGTTATTTCAATTTTGAATCTTTCTATACGTACAAATACGGTGCAAAGTCTAAAGTCAGCGAATACACTTCAATGCGTCAGCACGCAAACGCTTCAGCATTGGTCAATGCGTCTAAATTCGTAAGCGTCAAATACACACTTGAATTCACCCCAATGCGTCACGGCGAATTTCAGCAAGTGTTCATTTATAGAATTTAATCCATAACAGGAAAACCAACGTGAGGGGAATATAGAATGTATTGTAAATGTTTAGTAAATTGTTTCGTGGCTCAGTGGCGGGTACTCTAGACTGATACACGAGGGATCGCTGTTTCAAGTCCCGAAGCATGCAATTTTTATTAATTTTTTTTCTGATTGACCTTGAACACGCATTCATATGAATTCACACGCATTTAATTCGTGCTGTCTCAATTCATCTAAATGCGTCTCAATGCGTTTGAACGAATCAGGAAACGGGATTCACGCGCATTATAAAAATTTTAATTCGCCCCAATCCGTATCAATTCTTTCTTTTTTGCTGGGCTGAACCCTTATGAAAAAAAAAATTACATTAGAGGTTAGACCCAAAATGTATATGTATAAATGAAAATTAAATAACTAAGTAATATATTGATATTGTAATAAATTCTTTCTATAAAAAATAAGTATAATTATTATTACGTTTAAATTATAAATCTGCCTTTAAAAGTTTTATATAATACATCCATATACAATACGTCTTTCATCCATAGCCAAAAACTTCTCATGTGATGTGATGATAAAATCCTGTTTTTAATTCTGTGTGATTATTCAAAATACAATTTTTCTGTCTATTACCCTTCATCATTGTAATAATGGTCAAATCTGAGACCCTATAGTTTCCATGAAGTCCTGTCCATGACATCAGTTCTGCACACGTGTTTGTAAAAACTTTGGCCAACGCTCGATCAACATAGTTTCTATTTGAACTTCCAACGATTATCGACAACATGTATCTCTATTAAAATACAAAATATTTCATCAGACAAGCAATTTTGTCAGGAATACCTAAAAGATGAAATAGTCAGAGACATCTCGATCATTTTCCCGCCAGTTTGCATGAATTTTTCCCGGTCATTGAAACTTAAAAACAGGGATAGGGAGCAAGGTGACGCTCGCCACTTTTCTCTTCTCTAGGCAGAGAGGAGAATATAGCAGGTCTGCATCTTGTCTCCTCCGCCTATGAGTTGAACGAGTTAACGCGACGCCATGAATCGCGTTGAGGGGACTGAAAACATTTTCTTGGTGGGTCCCGTCCCGGACCCGTAAGGGGTCTGTGGCCAGCTGTGGCGTTCGCCTCTTCTTGAGGAATGACATAGACATGCGTTGAACGTTAACGCTTTACAGTGCGTTATGCCCAACTCTCTCGAGTCAAACGCCGCAAGGCGTGTTGTATAATATCGAAGGAAAGGAGTTGACACGGGATGCCGGAGAACTCTCCGCAAAAGTGGCCGCTATACGAATCCTGTCGTGAGTTGAGCAGCTTTTTCAGCTCCTCACCAGCTCCTCACGGAGAAAATGGACATGGATTTTTGGCATATAAAATGTATATCTATTGCTGAAAATTTATCTTTCTTGGTTGAATTGAACTTGGCTCGATGTAATATTACATCTTTACCAGTTGAAATATCAACTATGACCATTTTTGTTGAGAAATCATCTTTTATGGTTGAAAATTCAATCATTTGTTTAAAATGTTAACAACTACCTTAAAAATTCATCTGTATGTATCTTTTTAATTGAAAATGGAACTGTTTGTTTCTGTTGAAGATCCAACTATTTTCTTGATAATTGGTCGTTGTTGGATGAATTTGACTGCTTTTGATTTACAATTAGAGCATTTTTGGTTTAAATATTTCCATTAATACACTTCTTCTTGAGAAGTCATATATGTTTGTTGCAAATTTAACTATTTTGTTTAAAATGTTACTATTTCGTCAAAGATTAACTTCTTTTGGTTGCAGATTAGGGTGGACCAAACAATTTTATTTAGAATTTGTATGGGGACACACCACAAATTTGTTCCAAACCAAAGAAAAATAAATCCACATTTTTGGCTTTAAAAAAAGTACTTTAACATGTATTTCCAGTAAGAAAAAAATACGGTTTTTGTAAATCTTATTCAAAATCCTCAATATTATATTTATCGAGTTGAAACTCAACATTTCTCTTCACAATTAGCCATAGAATACGAATAAAATATGACTTTTCAAATACCAAGACTATAAGTCTGTGTTACAGGGTCACAAACAAACCCCATAAGTGAAAAAATGGATTTTGCGAAGTTTGTCGCGGTAGTTATGACTGTCTTTATTAGGGAAATTTATTTCTGACACATGAAAGACCATCTCATACTGATGATTAGATGTTCACATAACTTTTTTAAACAATTTATTATTGTTTTTAGCCATTTTCTTATAGAATGGATTTAGAAAGACGCGGTATTTCCAGAAATTTTCCATTTCTTGTCCAATGTTTAATTAGAGGGCAGTGATAGTTCATCAATGTTGACAATAGAGATTGTTTAAACAATCTATCATTAATGTTAATAATATAATATTAATTTCAATATAATACAATAATTAATAAATCACTTTTAGTCAAATTTTCAATTAAGATAAGGTAACTGATTAATTAGAGTCTCGAAAGTTAATTGTTTAGACAATTTATCCTGATTGATAATAACATTATATTGGAATAATGCTAAAAATATGCTTTTCTTTCCAAATTTCTGACTTTTGGTCAAATTTTCATTTGGAGTGAAGTAATAATTACTTCAAGTTAACAACATAATTGTTTAAACAATTTATTATCATTGTTAATAATATTGTTTGAACAGGTATTGAATACCATTCCAAAAATCATTTTTGTTGTGGTTGACTTATTATTTGTTCATAAACAAAAAGCCAGAAATTTCAGAAAAAACCGCATCTTTCTAGCATTATTGAAACATAATATTAATTTACTTGACTCCAGTTAATTGTTTAGCTTATCCTCATTGAAAATTTGACTATAAGTGAATTTTTGTGTTTCAACTACAACTTTGTAGGATTTTTTCGAAGTGAATATTATTAACATTAATAGTAATAATTAATAACAATAATAACAATAACAATAATTATTAAAAATTACTCCTGCTAACATTGATAAACTATCACTTTCCTGTAATTTAAAATTGGACAACAAGTGGGACATTTTCTTCAAAACCGCGTGTTTTTAACTGAATTCTAGGAGAAAATTGCTAAAGATAATAATAAATTCTAATGGGTGTCCCCATAAAAATTGAAAAAAAAATTTCCCATGCATTTTGGGACAAACCTGTTGGAGACACATTTATGTCGTTGAAACTTGACATTTTTGGTTGAATTTTTTATTTAAATACATTTTTCAACTTACAATTAAAGTATTTGCTTCAACATTCATATTTGTAGGATTTTTTTCTACTATTCCATTACGAAAAAGTATTGTAGGACAATATATATAAATATATATAATACACCTATAATGATTTCTCTATCATGAATTTCCTTCACTTTTTTCGTCATTATACGAATCATGGGAATCATAGTAATAAAACTAATCGCCAAAAACTTATAAGAAATTGATTATCGAAACATCACTATATAATAGTAATAATAATAATTATTATTTTCCGATGATACTTTTTTGCAGTGTTCTGGTTGAGAATTCATCTCTTTGTTTGAAAATTTAAACATTTGGTGTAAAAATCATCTTCTTTCGTGTAAAATTCATCACGGGGACTTATTAGCGTCGACCTACGTTTCCCAGCTTCCAGGCTAGGAGAAACTGAAGGGTCTACCGCTGTACTCTTCAACGCAAGCGAATTGCTGTGGAGAACAGGGACTTGGCCTTTCTCGCCTTGCTCGCTTGGCTTGCTCGAGCCGCGTATCTGGCCGCGAATGACAGCCAGACCCTTGTATCTGGCTTTGCTCCCCGGCCAGAAACGCGGCAGGAACAAGCCGAAGGAGCGAGGCGAAGAAGGCGAGTAACGCTTCGTGAAATCGTTTTCTAGAGGAGTCAAGTCAGATTTATACATGTCAACCCATGAACTTTCGACAGATTTTGATGAAACCTTTTGCATTGTGTTGCGGAATATGTATATTAATTAGTTAAACAAAAAACTTTGTTCTGGAATTTGAAAATTCATTTTTATTTTGAAATCGATAAAAAACGATTCAAAACTGAAATAACTTTAATAAATTAGGTCCTAGAGCAGCAAAAACACTGCATATATATATATGAGGGTGTCTACTCAAATCCTGGAAAAAAATTCCCTGACAATTCCAGGTTTTTTCCAGGTATCCCAACCCGTGCAGAAATTGCCCTATTTAGCCCCAATTAAAGTAGGGTTTAGACAAGGCCCTCTTCAGGTTTTCTATTTTTAATAAAAAATTTTTAATCAAGTGTGGCGATAATCAGGCAATCACATACAAGTATTCTGTCATTACTTATAAATATTTTCTCGCTGTTCTAGTTAAAAATTAATAAAATAATATTGAGATACAGATGGTATGTTAAGTTTTCATTCAGTGGAATTGGAGGGGTTTTCTTTTGAAAACCCAAGTCGGGAAGTCTCCAGGAATACTTGGCAACGTCGAATTCAGAAACATAACCTATATTTTATCATAGTACCTTGCGTAGTGAATATCTAAGAGACTATCGCGAAAACAACTTTTGTCCTGTTTTTTTTTTTCAAGAAAAAAATTTTAAGTTCCATCTTTATGTAAAATTGAAAATGTTCAGAAAGAATTACATTTTATGTCAATCTTAAACATTTAAAAATGGTCTAACACACCTAACAACCAAACTTTACACGAAAGTGTAAAAAAAATTTCTATTAAAAAATTGTCAAAGTTCACGATCAAATTTCGAAGTTCCGTCGTTAAAAATTTCAAATGTTCATAAAAAATTACATTTCCTGTCATTGTAGAAAGCTGTAAAGTAGTCTAAATTGCCAAAATACAAAATATTACACGAAGAAAAATTGTAATCGATTTAAATTATTTATTTAAAAATTATTTTATTGATATTCCTGTTAACAGTTCATATATTTCACATTCACATATCGTCGTATAATAACAAATATTTGATTAGAAAACAAAAGTTTAAAATTTTGTCTTTTAACATTTTAAGCTGTAGCTTATGAGGATGGCTTTTTCATAACGTTTCAACTTTTAAGTTTAGCGCAATGGTTAAGACTCCCGACTGCTAAGCGATAGATTCAGGTATAGATGTAGGTTCGATACCCCGTAGCGTTAGAAATTTTATTTGTAATATAATATTAAAAATGGTATTATATGTATTCACTCTACACAGGACCATTCATATTCAAAGTCAAATACTCGCAATCAATTAATATTTATTTTTTAAATACCTTTTTGTCATATCGTTAGAGTATAGCAGTAGTGGGTGCTGCTAAGCTGCAGTACTGGCCCAGTAATGAAATTGTTCCATTATTGGTTCAGTCAGTACTAGGTCTGTCCTAACAGAGTACTTTTCGAAAATAAAGATTTAATTTCAATTCGAAATTGGGGGAAAGAAAAATTAACCTAGGGTAAATCTAAGAAAACCATCCAAGGGCCGGACGAGTTTTCCCTACATGGGGCGTTTGCAAGTGCAAGCGTGACGTTCCTCGTAGGGTCCGTGTCAGCTTTCCAGACCAGGACCACACTAGAACAAGGGCAAACTGGCGAGGACCCCACCAGGACCCCATCAAAATTTCTGTACGGGAAGTTCATGGGTTGACATGTATAAATCTGACTTGACTCCTCTAGAACAGGCCTGCCCAAGCTGGGGAAAACTGCTCATTCACCACATGTTCGAGTTCCACCACCACGTCCCTCTTCACAGGTCAAGAGGCTTGCGGGGTGGTCGCTCTCGTGAAGTTGAATGACTAGAGGTCAGTGGTGGTGTTAAATTCCCATCTGGCGAATGAGCAGTTTTCCCCAGCTTGGGCAGGCCTGCTCTAGAAAACGATTTCACGAAGCGTTATACGCCTTCTTCGCCTTGCTCCTTTGGCTTGTTCCTGCCGCGTTTCTGGCTGGAAATTAATTTTTTTACTGAAAATTAAACTATTCCTGTTGCAACTTTAACTGTTTTGTTGAAAATTTGTTTGTTTTCTTCTTGTTCAAAATTATTTTTGTTATTGAAAATGTTACTATTCAATATTTAGTTGAAAAATTATCTTTTTTATTATTTTTTCATTCTATTATTATTTGATTATTTATTATTTTTTTAGAAAATTTTCACTTTTTTAGTAGAAATTAATCCTATGGATTGAAAATTAATCTTGTTGTTTGTAATTTAATGTTAAACATTAATTTTTAAGTGAAAGTTTAACTATTCAATTGTTGATTGCCAATTCATCTTTTCAATTTAAAATTCATGTATTTTATTCAAAATTCGTCTCATGTAGTAAAAATTAATCTTCTTGGTTGAAAATTCTTCTTTTTGGTTAAGAAATCAACTATTCCAGTTGAAGATTCATCATTTCCGTTGAAAATTCATGTATTTTGTTGAGAAATCGTTTTTGTCGTAGAAAATGCATTTTCTTGGTTTAAAATTCATGTATTCCAGCTAAGTATTCATCATTGTAGTTGGAAATTGATCTTTTTTCTTAAAAATAAAACTACTTGGTTGAAAGTTAAATTGAATTTGTTTTTAAAATAATTTTTTTTGTGTTGAAAATTAATTTCTTGAAATGAAAATTTAACTTTCATTTT
>CAKNXH010051631.1:0-19060 GCA_932178445.1 Andricus quercusramuli | reverse complement strand
ATAGCTGCACTACACAGTGCACAATATTCGCTCTATATTTATTAAGTATTTATTAGTATAATCATGCAAATATATAAATATATCAATAAATGTATTAACATATATATATACGTCACGGGACGTGACACCTCCCCCCTAAGTCGAACGCGGGGTGAAGCATTCAGGTGGGGCTTCAGAGTCCCACATGGAGCGAACGTCCGCGTTCGGACGTATGGTAGAAGGGTCGTCATAAATACTAGATTGAAGAAATAGACACAATTATGTCTTATATGTTAGTTTAGATTCGTGAAAATAACATACGTATACACAAAAAATATACATATATGCAGGATTAAATATGTTTTGAGATCAGGGATTACATATTGTACTTATAGTTTCTACGTGGACGGAAACAATGCGGAGCTACATGTCCTCTCTCATAACATCTTTTGCATGCGTTTAACCATTTATAAAGTTTTATTTTATTTGTATTCACTTGTGCGTCTGAAATTAGGTGCGCATTTACATTCTCGTGAACATTGATTCTTAATTTAGTATTATTTTCTTCGCAAAACATACATTTTTCTGCTAATGCTTTTAACATATGGCGAGCGGCATTTTTCCTCGCATCCTTTTTTGTAGATGCAGGCTCACCTTCATATAGATATTTTACATTATTTTTATGCATTATGCATGTAGCCGCAAATGGTGGAAATTCGGCGTTATGACCTGGTGTCTTTACAATAAAAACAGGATTCGAAAAATCGTGTTTATTTAACCAGTAATTAGCAAAACTTTTTGAATTCTCGTAGTGAATTTTGAAGTAAGATTTAATTACATATGCAGCGTGGCCACCATAAAATTGTGTTTATATTCACAAAAATCGTATTCAAGAAATTTTATTTTCGATGACTGTGTTACGTTGGGCCATAACTGATAAAATTTTGGTGCTAAATTCGAATTTTTGTATGTTTCGTTACTACTAATTGGCATCTTTTTACAAGCATATTAAAAATATCTAAAAACTAAAACGCGTAAACATATTTTCGCTACAAAAATAAGAGAGAAAGAGATACATATGAATAAGATAACTTGTGAATTTACAAAATGTACAAATCGTGCAACTGTACTGAAATGTACTTGAAAAAGAAAACAAGTTGAAAATTCAATTCTACTGTGATTATAATCAGGGTACTTACGTACAGAAATTTCCGTGAAATGTACTTCTTTAAATACAATTGCACGTTTAATGATAATAATAATGGTAACAAGTGAAAAATATGAGATTGATCTACATTTAATCATTGTTTTCCAGAATTTCAGTATCAGCATCCGAGTCCTCTTTCGGAATTATTATTCTACACAATCATCAATTTAAAAAGGATCATCCAATCTTACGTTAACATCATGAAATAGATACATATGTATTTACGAGGTTAAATATAAAAACTATAAAATTGGATTTACATAGTATAGTGTAAATAACTACTCATAAAGAAGGAGAAGAATTATAGAGCTTCCTATTAGAAAAATAATTTTTACATTGACAAAATTGATTATTTTGCAAGAACCATTCTTCTAATAGTATAGAAACAGATAAGAACATAGTTTACTTCTATGAGTGATACGAATTTAAATAAAAAGGTAAAAAGAAAAAAAAAAAAGGTATTGAGGACTACAAGAAAAATCCGAATACGTGTTGTGGGTCTAGGATGTATTTTCTGCAGGGAGGGTGGTAAAACTGAGTCTAGGTGCTTTAACGTTTAAGATGGACCAGGTGAAGTAATAGTTAACATAAAAAGTAAACAGTTTTTTACTGTAAAAATATTTAATTTTTGAAAACGCAAGAATGTTAAAGAAACAAGAAGCAGAGATGTTTGTTCAAAATTAAGAAAAGATTCGGGAAATAGCAGACAAAGTAATAGAGTCTCTTCTTGACCTTTTGTTATATTTTCGAAAGCAGAGTCATTCAACTTGGCGTTAAGATCCTCACATTTGTTAAAGTCTTCAACCCTTGAGATGGTTTTAGAAAGATTTATAATTTTTGGAAAGGTCAAATTAAGATAAGAAATAAATTATCTCTGATTAAATAAAGAGAAGCATCTTGATTTTTCTCTAAATTTTCAAATGTGTTCTGAGCTTTTTGTGAAAATGGATCATTTTTTTAATATTATTTATCTATTTTTTGAAATGTAAATATTATATATTTGAATAGAAATTGACGAAATTTCTTGAAGAAAATAAGTTATTGATTTGGTATCAATTTTGTGACTACACTGAGAAACCCTTGTTTGTATTTCTTGTTGAAAATCACACTAGATTTCACTATCTGAACTTTGCAATGAGAGGCAAAAAGCAAATTTTAATAATATTTACTAATCTCAATAGTAACTCGTAGCTACTTAAAGAATTATAAAATATATTGGAATAAAAGTTAAAACTATTGCATTTATTGTAAAAGATATTTGAAGTATTTATTAACCTCTGTAGTAAAACTGCAAGTCTGCACTATTTACTAATTTTGGTAGGAGAAAATAGTAAATTTGTTGGATTAATATCTGTAGAAGATAACATTATTTACAAAGTGCTGTAGTAAAATGATGCGCAGGGACCGTGCGCACCGAATTACTAACTGGTTAGCAAAATATGCTACAGTGGGAATAGTAAAAAAAATAAATACATGTTGCTAACTTTCACACAAGCCTACCTCTACACACATGTTCTACATTTAACGCATAATTCGCATTTATTTAAATTAAGAATTGACAACATTAGAAATTACATATATGTATATATTCTTAAAAGATAGTACTTTATATTATAAAGCTGAAACAGAAAAATCGGGTTAGAAGAAAACGAAGGCTGGCGAGAATTGAACACGCGTCTCCGGGACAGCAGTCGGGCGATGATCCATCTACCTATAAGACATTGTGGGATTCAGAATGAAAACTTCCATATGACCTAAATGATAGAAAGTTTATTGGTTCTAATTCATTTAATCCTTAATTGATTAATATTCATGATATTTTTATAATTTGAACCAAAAAAATTTTTAATGTAATTAAAATAAGTAAATATTTTTTTTTAAATTACGTTTTTTTGCGGATTTTGCATTGAAACATAAATTAGATGTCATTTTCGCAACCTAAAAATATGATCGGCGATTGACACACGTCGGATGCACTCGGCCGCGCTCGGTCCAAGGCTCGATACTTTCTGCTAAATCAGTTGGTAATATTTGGGACCAAATTTAATAATTGGTATTAACCTTTATTACAAAAAGTAGGAAATGTCCATAATACACATCGTGTTCCTACAGACAATAGTAATTTCTTCTACATATTCAGTATATTATGTTATTTAGAATACTTATTACTTTTATTTTTTTTTGTACAATTTATTAATTTCTCTACTAATTTTTCCTACATCAGATTTTACTACAGAAAATTGTAAGGATTGCTATTACCAAATAGGAAATCTTCTTATAAAAATAGTATAACTTATTATTTATGTATTAAAATGTCGAAATTTAAGCATTTTGCCCCCATTTGCTATCCGTTTTAGTAATTTTTCTAACCTAAAGTTTCTCAGTGTACTCTCATTGCAAATGTCAGATCTCTTCTTAGATCCTGTGGGACGAAAAATGTGAGACGAACAATGATATTCATCGGAAAGGATTTAAATCGGATTGGGTTACTAGGAAAAATATCACAAAGATACCAGGTGAAAGTTGGAGTTTTTAGTTCATTGTGCTCCTCGAAAGCCTGTAAAAAGAAAACAAAAGTTAGTGTAGAAGACGGTGTTAATTTGAAGGATTATATCCCTAGTTGTTTCTATGCTTCTAAGGTTTTGTGCCCATTTAGGAATATCACTGTCATTTCTTTCGAAAATTTCCGTATGAAATAAATATGGCCATAACATGAGCAGATCAATTTGATACATAAAAATGACGATAAGATGGGATCCATCTGAAATTGAAATGATAAGGGCTTGTTGTTTAATTATTAATGGTTTGACATTTTATGTGTGAACGTTTAAGTCTATTGACGTGGACCACTGCAGGTTTGCCTTTTATGTCAATTTTCACGTTTCCCTTTCCTAATATTTCTAGGACTTCGTAAGGGCCTTTCTATTGATCATCAAATTTTTTCTTAGGTTCTTTTCCAATTAATAAAAAGACGTTATCTCCAGTTTTGATTTCTAATGGATTAATTTTTCGATCATGATATATTTTTGACTTTTCTTTAGCCGCAATTAAATTTTGTCTCGCTTGAGTTCTCATTTCATATAATTTTGTTATAAAATTCGTTAGGTAATCGTCATAAATTTGCAATTTTTCTTGCTTTGATAGTGGTTCATTTGATGGTTGTCGAGCTAATTTACCGAAAACTAATTCATAGGGCGTACATTTTGTACCTTCGTGGACACTTGTATTGTAAGAAAACATGGCTAATTCAAGCCAATCGTCCCATTCGGAATTTTTTGAAACAAATTGTTTGAGGTATTCAGCTAACACGTGATGTGATCTTTCAAGAGACGCATTTGACTGTGGATGAAATGCTGTTGTTTTGCATTGCTTAATTCTAAAACGCTTTGCCATTCCTTTCATTAAATTACATAAAAAATTTGAACCTTGGTCAGTCAAAACTGCTTTTGGGGAACCGTAAATACATATAAATTTTTTATCAAAAATATCAGCTACTGTTGAAGCTTTCGCGTCTGGAATCGCTAAAGCTAAAGCATATTTTGTAAAATTATCTTGGATAGTTAAGATATTTACGCTGCCTGATGTTGTTTGTGGAAGTGGGCCAACTATGTCCATTGAAATTTTTTCGAATGCGGTTCCAGGCGTGTCCGTTATTATCATAGGATTTTTTGTCTTTACGCGAACTAATTTTTTAATTTGACATTGCAAACACTGTTGAATATATTTCTGAATATCAATTTTCATATTTTCCCAATAATAATTCTGACGAATTCGATGATAAGTTTTTGTAACACCTTTATGACCTCCTAAAGCTGAAGAATGCGCCTCTTCAAGTAATTGAGTTTGCTGTTCTTTTGTTGGGTAATTAACTATTCCTGTACATATTATAATTTTGGTAGAAGAATCCCAAAAAGTTGAAATTAGAATTTCACGTATTTCTTTCCAACCTATGTGATTAACTTGTGAAGTTTTTGCGATACTAATAGATCGTAAATTTAGTTTCACTGATATTGAATGCAAAGAAAGTATTAAAAGTTTAATACTGCTTAAAGTGTCTGACAAATTTTCTTTAGAATCAGCTTCAATAGGAAGGGCTAAATGATACTGCTGCCCTTTCTTTATTTCTTTAACAAGTCCTTTCTCAAGTTGGCTCAATTTAGGTAAAATTCCACGTTTTGACAAGGCTCTTGAACCATTGTCACGTGGGGAACCGTCAGTAGCAACAAAATAAGCGTAATTATCTTTACGCATCGTTAATTGATCACGAAACTCAACAACATTTTGTTGTGTATGTGTTTGAGTACTCAAAAGAGGGTGTTCTGGAGGGGGTTTACTTTCTTCTAATTTATCTTCATTTATCTCTTGAAAAAATTCAGGATTTTTCACGTTTGTTCCTTTTGGAAAATCTTCTGGTTCTGAAAGTTCTTGCATATTTTCTTCATCAACAAAGTTTTCTTCATCTGAAAAATTTTGAAAATTTCCGTCTTTTAGGACTTCATCTTCCGAAGTTGAGAAATTATCTTCTTCTTCATTTTCCTTCTCTTCTTATTGTGTAGCAGGCTTTGCCTTGGATTTCTGGTAAATTTTCTTCTTCTTCTTAATTTGCTTTCTTGAATTATCAAAATATTCTGTATCTGAATCAGATTCATCTTCATGTTCAAATTTTGAGTGCGTTTTTTGTTTCAAATTCAGAGACTCATCAGCGATTGCCTCTTTTCTCGGTCTGCCTCTCATTTTTAAGGCTTGCGGGTTGCTTGCATTTGTAAGCACAGCTTTCTTGGGCCTGCCTCGTGCTTTTTTGACAGCAGGCGAGGGAGGTAAATATTCTTCCTCACTATCTTCATGTGACTTACCTTGATTTTCAATTTGTTCATCAATTTCTGCTTACTCTTTGTATTTTTGCTTCTGTCCTCTTGTAACCACAGTATTCCAAGATTGACAGAGAAATTCGTTTCTTTTTATAAGTTTTGGAATTAAAAGTAATATTGAAAGATATAGAAGTTTCTGTATTGGACTATCAAAAGATTCATTTTGTATTTCATTCAGTGATTCCTCACTTATTAAATTATGAAGAATTTCAGGGGTTTTTTCCTTCAAAGATTCGCGATTAATTTTGATATTTTCTTCGGAATCTGAATTTTCATGATTCTCAAAGTTCAAGATTTCCATGGAATTTATAGGATTATCTTCCTCAAATGTTGAGTTATTTTCCGAAATTATATTAATTCCTACGGTTTCATCATTTTCTAGAACGGGGTTCCTCGAAAGCGCATCTGCATTAACATTTGATTTTCCTGCTTTATAGATGACGTCATAATCATATTCGGCGAGCTTCAATCGCCATCTTGAAACTCGAGAACAAGGATCCTTAGAGTTTTTGAACCAAACAAGGGGCTTATGGTCTGTAACGAGGGTGAATTTTCGTCCGTACAACTAAGGGCGAAAATATATTACGGAGTACACTATTGCTAATGCTTCTTTTTCATACGTGTCGTACTTACGTTCAGTATCGGTTAATGATCTTGAAACATAGGCAATTGGTTGGTCTTTACCTATTTTACCTAGCGAAAGTATTCCGCCTATGGCATAACCCGATGCGTCTGTAGTTACAATGAAAGGTTTTGAAAAATCAGGTCGAATTAAAAGTGGTTCTTGGCACAATTTATCTTCCAGAATATTGAACGCTTGTTGCTGCTTCTCCGTCCAATTGAATGTTATATCTTTTTTAAGGAGCTGGTTGATTGGGGCTGCTATCTTAGCAACATTTTCTATAAATCTACGGTAATATCCTGCTAAAACTAAACATTGTTTGATATGCTTTTGATTTTTAGGAGTTGGGAAGTCTTTTACTGCCATGATTTTCTTCGGATCAGGTCGAACTCCATCCTTATCTATTATATGTCCCAAATATCCTACTTCGTGTCGTAGAAATTCGCACTTGTCGGGTTGTAAATGAAGATTTGCATTTCGTAATCGGCTCATTAGTTCATTGAATTTTGATTCATGTTCTTCTAAAGTATTCGCGTCAATCACAATGTCATCTAGATAAACAAAAAGTTCTGTTCCTTGAAGTCCCGTTAGAACTAAATCCATTAGTCGTTGAAATGTTGCTGGTGCATTTTTCAAACCGAAAGGCATTCTGTCAAACTCGTAATGTCCATAAGGGGTTGAAAACGCAGTTTTGTGTGCATCTTTGGGATCCATTTTTATATGTTGGAAACCCGTAGCTAAATCAAAAACAGAGAAATAGCGAGCAGATCCTAACTGGTCTAAAAGGTCGTGAATGTTTGGTAAAGGATATGAATCACCAATTGTCTTTTCATTCAATTTTCTAAAATCAAGTACCATTCGCCATTTCTTTTTTCCTTGTGAGTCTTGCTTTTTTGGAACGATCCAAACTGGTGTATTGTAAGGTGATTGGGAGGGTTTTATTACATTGTTTTTCAATAATTCATCCATTTGGCGGATGATTTCTTCCTTATGAACTGGGGGAAATCGATATTGTCGCGAAAAAATAGGGCAATCATCTGTTGTTGGTATGGAGTGTTGGAGAATTTTTGTAGGTTCTAAGTATTCTCCCGGAATGTGGAAACAATCTGCATGTTCAGTAATTAATTTTTCAACGTGTTCATATTCTTCCATATTTAAATGATCTAACCGTAGTAGTTTTTCAATGATTTCTACTCTTTCTTCGCCTGTGATCTTGTAAAATTGGCAGAAATGGTTAGACTTTTCATCGGATTTCAAAATACTATTTAATATTAAATTAGGCAAAGTTTCATCATTTTTATTTTCTGAAAAATTAGATAGATTCGTTGAATTGTTTAGTTGGAATTGTTCGAAATCTTGTAATTGAACGCTAGGAATTGATATTTTTACAGGTTGTTCATTTATGTTTGCATATTTAACGTAGGCTTTGCCTCCACAATTTTTTACAATGGCTTGACCCACAAAAATTCCTTCTCCAACTGATAATTGAGGTATATATCCTTCACTTTTTTCTGTATTTTCTATTTTTACATAATAATCAAAAATTGTTCGTGCCGGGATTGTGATAACGCCAGTTTGTTCAAAAGGATAAGTTGCATCGTTAATTTCAATACATTTATATGTGTAATTTATATTTACTTTATTATTAAGAAAAAATTCAGAGCGTAAGACTCCATCTTCATCTACTGGTACGTCATCAGGAATTATATCTAAAGTAGTTAAAAATCCAAGTATCATAACCTTGATATGACCTAGAGTATAGACAGGTAGATCATTAATTCCTGTTAGTCTCAACACTTCATTTTTATTTATTTTTACTTCGGGGTCAATCGCACTTCTTTTAATTAAATTTCTACCAGCACCAGTGTCGATCATCATACGTGCCGGGTTTTTTTAGACCAACGGCCGATACCATGATCGAAGGAATTATATTACTTCTACTGATATGAATTTTGATATCATTTTCCTCACTCGTGATTTCTATAGGTGCTTTAGTTAATGGGTTGGCGCCTTCCTCCCAGCACCCATTGGAGGAATAGCGTTGGAGTTTTCCTGGTTCTGCGTATGATTTTGTGGGCTTTGTTGATTTTGTAAATATCTACTCTTTTTATAACAATCCTTAGCGATGTGACCAGGGTAATTACAAAAATTGCAAATAATTTTAGATCCTTGGGTGGGATATGGGCGGGTCTGCTGATTATTTGTATTTTCAGGATTTCCCTTTTGGTTTTGACCAGGCTCAAAATTTTGATTCTGCCTGGATCTAAAATTTGGATTTTGTCCGTATCCGAAATTTTGATTTTGTTGGTTTCCAAAATTCTGATTTTGTCGGTTACTAAAATTTTGATTTTGACGATATCCAAAATTTGGATTTTGTCGGTTACTGAAATTTTGATTCTGTCGGTATCCGAAATTTTGATTTTGTCTAGGCACAAAGTTTTGGTTTAGTTCAGGTCTAAAATTTGAATTTTGTCCAGATCTGAAATTTTGATTCTGTCGGGGTCCAAAGTTTGGATTTTGTGCAGAATTCCATTTATTGTGATTATTAAAATTTCTTCGAGGTGTATTTTGTAAAAATTGGTTTTGAATTGAATTTGAAACATCCGGATTTTCGGAAAAGATTTTTTGTCGAAAGTTTTCGAGGTGGTAGCACTTTTCGGTCGCATGTCCCGGTCTTCCGCAAATTAAACATGCTATTTTTGTGTCCTGAGCAACATTGAATTTATTATTTTTAGTAATAATTCGCGATTCTGATTCTTCTTCTGAAGATTTCATTGGCTTATTTTTTCGCAATTCTGAACATGCATTTAATTTTCTTCCAATTTCTAGCGCCTCATTGATAAGAGTTTTAAAAGTTTCATTCACGTTATCTTTTAATCTTATCTCTATTTCTGAACGTAAACCCCTTTTAAAACATTTAACCACATCATCTTCTAAATTTGCTTTAAACGTGTCATCCGTGGCACCATCATTGCCTAATTTATGCGCGTCTTCGATCCTATCTGCTAGTTCTTTTATTCGCGCAGCGTATGATATAACATTTTCTTTATCCCACATAAATATATTGCCTAGTTCTCCTTGCAGCTGGTATACGCTTTTCGCGGGAGCATAAACCTTTTTTAGTTTCTCTATTAATTCATCTAAAGTTCGAAACGTATTTCCGAATATGCATTTCCGCGCTTCTCCAATCAATTTACTTCTAACTAATCTAGCAAGATTCTCATGTGCCTGTGTGGGAATTATGGCTTTTGCTTCTGTGCATCCCTCTATAAAATGAGCTAAAGGGATGTTACTTCCGTCAAAAATAGGGATTATTTCGAGCGCGTCGCGAAGGAAAACTTGTTGATTAGTTGGCAGTGTCATTTTTTTCTGTGTTGTCGAGTCTTCGTCGCTTGCAATGTCGTCACTATCGTGTTCACTTATTATTGATGCGCGATTTAAATGAGCCAATGAATTTTCTTTTGTTTGTTCTTCACAAAGTAGCTGAGAAAGCGTTGAACTTAATAATGACTTCACGTTAGTTTGATAATTGATCACGTCATCAATTGTTAGAGTTTTATTTTGGTCTACAGAACCACTAATTAAGCTTGAATTTGTATTGATTAATGTAGTATCACCGGGATTAATAAATTCAGAACAGTCAATATCTGAATTATCGCTACCGAATTCCAAATCTAGTTTTTCTAATTCAACATTAATTATATTTTTCCTATCACTCTCAAGCCCTTTCTTATTTGATTCTACTTGCTTAGCTAGTTGGGGGCTTTGTTTAGCAAAATTCCTGGTAATAGTTCTTTTAATGTTCCCTAAATCTACAGGTTTTTCATTAGGCATTAGTTATATTTATTTACGCACATATTTCACAGCAATAGAATGTAAAGGTTATAAGTTACCTGTCTTCGTTCAGGTTCTCTGTGCTTGAAAAATGTATATAAAATAAACTTTATTCAAAACAAATTAAATACTGGCTCTCTTTTGTTTGGTTTCCCGGCCGATGCACCATAAAAAGGTTGTATGTTACGTCATGGAAAACGTAAAATACTTTCCTCTTTAATTAGGTTCCTCGTTTTAGTTGAGATTGAAGATCTTGCACAGAGGAGAGGGAAGAGTAGGCAATAAATAAATATAGATTAGTTTAAACAATTTATTATAATCAATTACACTTGAAACGTATTGTTTATTAAGGCTTTAGCACAAGAAACTGAAGGAAGGCATGTAGACACTCTAATCCTTGGCCAGGACCTTTAAAATAAAGGAGACTCATGTAGTTTGGCCCAAAAGGAGTTAGATAATGAAATTAGATTCATTAAAATTAGAACTTACCGGTTTATTGATTCGATTGAAGAATCAAATGATATCTAGATGGTCTCCGTGTAGTGGTGTGAAAGAAAGGGGTTGTGCACCTTGATGTAAACAATAAGGGTTCCAATTCAGGGTTGAATGGGTACGAAGTAATCCAAGATGGGAAATCCCAGATTCGGGTTTCCCGGTGCACAACACTTGATACAAGGGCACACACACTAACACGCGAAGGATACCGGTTTGACACACTAGACACTGGACAGTCGAATCGGGGAAAACCGTAGGAGATAGAGAAGAGTTGTACGGAACTGTAACTTCTAATTTTTTGACTAAAAACTAACTGACCTATGTTGGTCCATTCACTTTTTATAGGGCCTATGCCGACGTTCCTGCATGCTGTGACGATCCTGTATACGCGTACGTCACGTATATATATATATATGTACTATACGGCGTGTACTGTTTTCAGTATATCTATAGCTATGTCCTCCAGTTTCCACGTGCTCTTGGGCCCTATACTCTATGCGTCTATGGTTAGACAGTGTACGCTACGAATTACAATGTTCTTACTATAGTCTATATTCTATACCTAGTCTGCTAGATTCGCTGTATATTTATTGAGTATTTATTAGTATAATCATGCAAATATATAAATATATCAATAAATATATAAACATATATATACGTCACGGGACGTGACACATGTTGTTAAAAAAAATTTTCAACTTGCAAGTTTAATATTTTATGACTCGTTCATTAAAATAATTCAGGCATGAATTCGACGCTACATTTTAGACCTTTCAAATAATTTTACTTGCAAAGTCATAAATTCAGTTCCTGCACCGATATTCGTCTTTGAAGTGAAGTATGAATTTTCAATCGTTCAACTCTTGTCATTTAGAAGACATAATTTTTCAATTATAAAAGAAAAAAGTATAGTGGGCCAATTTCTTATACTTTTGTAAACTGAAATTCCAATAATTATTGCGACCCGTGCCTATCTGCAGTTCAACGCTACTATACGTTACGTTTAATCAGTTACATGGAAATATATGTTTTTTGAGAGTAACATTGTGGTACTTCATTATTATTAAATATGATCTAATTTATGGATAAATTTTGCAACACATTTTTTGCAAAAAACTTATCACCTCTCTAGGTAGGCTACGGAAATAATTTTTTCATAATAATCATCTTAAAAAACAAGGTTCAAGTCGAGCTATACTCAAAGTTTATAGAACGTCAGATTCGCACCCTATATTGTTTTTAAAAACTGGCCGAAAAGAATAATTTTCTAAACAACCTGACGTGATGGAGAAGCTCTTACACAATATTCGGATTCAGCGACCATGAAACTATATAGGTATGGTGATCTGGAATTTTATTTCATTTTTCATGTATGTTATTAACATATAATAATTAGTAATTTTATTAGGCTGAGATACAGCTTTAGTTTAACCGCGGTTGTCTATCCTAGAAGCTTATCTACTCCAGACAGAACCTTCAGTTACGAGACTATGATATGAAAAAACGTAAGACATAATATACGCCACCATAAAAGTTAACGGCTTAACTATTTAGACCAACTGGTTGAAGATAAAGGAGTACCTAGTTAGAGCCACTTACTAGAGTTAGCGGAGTAACATTCGATCAGAGCAAGTAGTAACAAAATTTGGTTTTATATTTAGTTAGAAAATCAGTAGATCTACTACTATTAGGGTTGGCCCCGTTTAGTTATAGGAGCAGCATAATGTCATTTTAAAATATATTTAAAACCGTATATGGCAAAGATTTTTTTCCAGATAGTGACTACGGCATCAAATGACAGTAAATAGAATACTCTATATAAGGATGATTAAAATTATAATTAAACATGTAAGTAATATAAAAAAATAATTCCGTATTTTAAAATGTATGTCATTACTTATTAGATATTTGGTACTATTGCTGAATATTATTAAATATTGTTAAATATTATCCTTCATATCCCTCGTCGTCCAACGTAGCCGGCTTTTGACTGTAAAACTTACTTTTTGGCCGGTATTTCCATTTACATATACAGGGTGTCCCACCACCTATGAACATGCCGGTACTGGGTGATAGAGGACAAAAAAAGAAATAGAAAAGTCCTCTGGCAAAACTTGATCTGGGCCTTAGTTTGGGCACAGTAAAGCTTCAAAGTTGGCCATAATGAACCAATCAGAATCGAGCTTTGGAAACCACTTGTTTGGCTTATAAGTGTTAAGATAGTGTGCGTGCTGGCGTTTCACTTCAGCTCCCGCTAAAGTTTCACATCGTTGATCTTTAATTGTTTCTACAAGACGCGAAATTCAAGCCTTTAAATTTTTCAAATTCTTAGTTGTTCTTGCAAACGTTTATTACCGTCCTTAAAATAACATATTATTTTCTCAACCTAGAAAAGATGCATTTCAATTTAATACAGAACTTTCCTGACATTTCATGCAAGAAAACCAACAAAGATGTTTGAAGTTCAGGAGACCAAACGAACTTTTGTACTTCAAAATTAATCTACAAGTCCAAGATTAGGAAAAACATTTCAAACCTCAAAAAGAAATTCTCAGTGATTCGTCGTAGAAATGTTGTTACATTTTTGTTATAAAACCAACGAAGTAACTTAAAACTCGAAGAAACAAAACAAACTTTTGTTATTGAAAATTAATTAACAAGTCCACGATAAGTAATTCTTTGCGATTCATTACCAAAATTTTTGTTACATTCATTGTAAAAAATTAACAAAAAATGGGAAATCCAAACAATCTTTTGATTTTTAAAATTAACCAACAAGACTAAGATAGGAAAACACATTTTTAACACCAAAAGTAATTCTTTTGCATGCGATGCAAATTTTTTGTTACATTTATTGCTACAAAAACGATAAATAAATCTAAAGCTGCGGAAACGAAACGAACTTTTGTTCTTTAAACTTAACTAACAACTGTAAAATAAGCGACACATTTTCTACCAAACGAAATTATTCTTTGAGATGCATAGCAAACTTTTTGTTACATTTATAGCAAGAAAACCAACAAAAAATTGAAACCGAGAAAACCAAACAAACTTTTGTTCCAGAAAATAAATAAACAAGTCCAAGATAAGAAAACTCATTTTCAAATCCTCAAAAGTAATTCCTCGCAACTCTCTACACAATTTTTGTTACATTTAATGTAACAAAGCTAAACAACTAATTTAAAACTCGGGATACGAAACGAACTTTTTTTTTTAATAATCAACTAGTTTGAAATTCGAAAACACATTTTGAACCTCCAAAAGTAATTCATAAAGTAGTTTGATTTCAAGATTTCCTGAGTTCTTGATACTTAGCCACTTTAAATAAATTTTATCTTCGCCAAACTGGAACTATTTGTACCTTATTCCTTTATCAAAAAGGACCCAAAAAAATTATTCTAGTTAGTTTTGTGAAATTTCCGTATCCGGAAGTCATGCATTATTTGATTAGATTGATAATAGCTTTGAAATGTAATGAATTGATGACTTTAATATTGAAAGATCATAAAAATTTGTCATCGCCTACCATTCTACTATTACCCCCAAAATCAACCCTTAAACATAAGGAAAGTAATTAAAAATGCCCAACTTCCAGAATAATTGTATTGTATCACATTTTTCTATTTGATAATTCTTTGTAATCAATAATGTGCATCAAATTGAACCATAAGACCTGATTAAAATCTTAGCCAGAGCCAATTTCTGATGGATGATAATTTCTTGTTATAATGAGTGCGGCGAGAAGTTTTAGATTTTGTTTTGCAAAAAAAAAAACAAAAGCCTAACATTGTTATGTTTTCTGTCATCGTATCTAATTTTATTCATTCATTCATAACCAATTTTGAAACAATGGCGTACACAAATCGGAAGTACGTTGATATGGTACTTATTTATGGCGAGTGCCACCAAAACGGGGCACAAGCGGCGCAATTGTACCAGGAGAGGTTTCCCGATCGACGTCACCCACACCACGGGACATTTTATCGTGTACTGCAAAGACTTTTGGACGGACAGCCAGTAAGTGCAAAATTATACATTCATTCAAATGTTGAAATTTTCATATAAAAAAAGCTGGAATTACAACATCATCCAATTCGAAGGGGGGCTATATCAAAAGTCAAGTGCTTAATTTGTACTAATTTATGTTGCAAATCTAATTGTAAGTTTTTCGCTCCGTAATTTTTCTAAAAAATGCATGGTAATGCTAGATTCAGCTTAAGCTACAACTCCAGTATTAGAAACATGTAAATTATTGTTCAAATAAAATTCTTCTTCACAAAGGAATTAAGCCTTTATTATATGATCTTGATGTATCATAGTTCGAAAACTCCAACACTTATTTTTTCTTAAAAATGAAGAAATTATAATTCCCATGTATTTTCTGCTTCAAAACTATTAGTCAAATTGAATATCTCTTTGCACCAGAACTAAGTGCTAATCAAATGCTCTCGATGTTGCGAGAGTACAGAGACTCTGAGTTAACTTCACGCTAGATCAAAAGCACTCCATAAGCACATCAATTCAGCAAAATTTGCATTTTTTGGAATTTTAAAGTTGGCGTTACCAACTTCCTGGACATCAATAATTTCTAATTTGCAAGGTTCTTTCACAGATAGCTCCAAGGCCAGGTGTAGGAGGCGGAGGCCATAGAGGGCAAGGACGACCAGCTCAAGTGGATGAGGATATCCTAGACGCAGTGGCTCAGGACCCTACGACGAGTTGTCGACGCCTTGCCCGAGAATTAGGTCATTCGAAATCCAAAATAAATAGGGTCCTTCTGCAAGATGGACAGCATCCATTTCACAGAACCAAAGTGCAGGCTTTACATGACGGTAATTGAAATCATTTTTTTCCTCATCTCTACTTTAACTAATAATAACTTTTTTATTTCGGTTTACTTCACAATGTTTTCAATTCAGATTCACAATGATTTTTAGGTGATCATCAAAGAAGGCTTCGGTTCTGTGAATGGATTCTTGTGCGACACGCTGAAGACGAGAACTTTTTGCGAAACATCCTTTTCACAGATGAATCCACCTTCACTCGTGAGGGAATTTTCAACCAGCATAACGTGCACGTCTACGCACATGAAAATCCACACGCTACGCGAAACCGAGGCTTTCAGCACCGCTGGAAAGTTAACGTGTGGTGCGGAATTCGGGGCAATCGGCTAGTTGGCCCTCATTACACTGAGGGCAACTTAAATGTATGTTTGAAACTTAATAGTTATTCATCTTCACCATTACCTTTATTTTCAAAAATTATATTATTACTATCATTTCTGCTTCTTTTCAGGCTGCAACATATTTGCACTTCCTTCAAGAAGAGTTGCCCCGTCTTCTACAAGATGCGGGCGTTCCAGCGGGTGAGATGGAGAACATTACGTTTCAACACGATGGTTGCCCAGCACATCGAGGACGAGAAGTCACAGCGTATTTGGATGAAGCCTATCCAGATAACTGGATAGGTAATAATAACAACAACATCCTCATGCGCTGGCCTCCAAGATCCCCTCATTTAACGCCCCTCGACTTCTTCCTGTGGGGCCACATAAAAGAAAAAGTTTATTTGACGGAGCCTCAGGGTGAAGATGTCGTTCGGGCTAGCATTCAGGAAACGATCAACGAGATCGACGATGCAATGCTTCAAACTGTGCAATCGAGTCTCGTTCGGAGGGCTCAAGCGTGCATCGATGTTGGGGGCGGCCATTTTGAGCAACTTAATGTTTAAGAGCATTTGTTACTTACCATATGAGCAAATTTAGATAACCTGGATTTTTTCTACAATTTTTACTTTAAACAAAAATAATAGTAGACATCCGTCCGTGTTCGATTCTATGACGGATATACATGATTATCTTTTTGAAAAAGTAAAAAATGTAGAAAAAAACCCGGGTTATCTAAATTTGCTCATGTGGTTAACACTTGCCCTTAATTGAAACAAAGAAAAACAGAGGGGAAAAGCGTTGAAAGTAAAAATGCTGAGGGTAATTCACATGCGGTTACCCTAGGCGTTTTTACCTGAGACACTTATTACTCTTTGAGTTTTTTGTATCCATCATACACAGCTTGCAGCACGGCTTGTAGGATTTTCATATTCGTAGATGTGCATATTAAGGGGTTATCAAATTCCTCACGACTGAAAATGAACCTGCGAAAAAGGATCGATCCAAAACTTTCTTTTCTTCAGCGTCAACTTGTACATAATTTGTATCTTATTTATTGTTAATCTTTTATCGTTATATCATTTTATTGTGTTATTGTTGTTTAATTGTATTTATTGCTTTGTATTTATTTTTTAATTGTATTTGTTTTGTTCATTAAACGTTTTTGTGCAACATTAATGTGTTGCACAGAATTTATTTGCGTTTATAAAAGGAGTTTTCTTATCTTCAGCTTGATGATTTATTTTCAAGAACGAAAGTTTGTTTGGTTTACTCAGTTTCAATTTTTTGTTGGTTTTGTTGAATAAACGTAACAAAAATTTTGCAATGAATTCCAAAGAATTACTCTTGAGGGAACAAAATGTGTCTCCTAATTTCAGAGTTGTTGGTTAAGTTCAAAGAACAACAGTTCGTTTGGATTTCCCAACTTTAATTATTTTTAACTTTGTTACAATTAATGTAACAGAATTTACGACAAAAATCGCTAAGAATTACTTTTGGGATTCCAAATCTGTTTTTTCATTGTAAGCTTATTGATTATTTTCAAAGCACAAAAGTTCGTTTCGTTTTCCGAGCTTTAAATGTTTTTTAGTTTCATTATTATTACACCAAATGTAACAAAAATTGTGTAATAAGTTAAAAAGAAGTACTTTTTCGGTTTTGAAATGAGTTTTCTTATCATTAACTTGATGATTTATTTTCAAAAACGAATGTTTGGTTTTCTCATATTCCATTTTTTGTTGGTTTTCTTGCAATTTTTCTTACAATTTTGTTTTTGTAAAAAATAAATGTATCAAAGATTTTGCAACGAATCACAAAGAATTGCTTTTGGGGGTTAAAAATGTGTTTTTTCATCTTAGACTTGTTGTTTAGTTTTAAAGAACAGAAGTTCGTTTCGTTTCCCCAGCACTAGATTTATTTATTGTTCTTGTAGCAATAAATGTAACAAAAAATGTGTGTCGCATGCAAAAGAATTACTTTTGGTGTTAAAAATGTGTTTTATTATCTTAGTCTTGTTGGTTAATTTTAAAGATCAGAACTTTGTTTGTATTTCCCATTTTTAATTTTTTTTTAAATTTGTTACAATGAATGTAACAAAAATTTTTGTAATGAATCGCAAAGAATGACGTATCGTAGACTTGTTAATCAATTTTCAATAACAAAAGTTTGTTTTGTTTCTTCGAGTTTTAAGTTACTTCGTTGGTTTTATAACAAAAATGTAACAAAATTTCTACGACGAATCACTGAGAATTTCTTTTTAAGGTTTGAAATGTTTTTCCTCATCTTGGACTTGTAGATTAATTTTGAAGAACAAAAGTTCGTTTGGTCACCGGAACTTCAAACATCTTTGTTGGTTTTCATACATGAAATGCCAGGAAAGTTCTGTATTAAATTGAAATTCATCTTTTTTAAGTTGAGCAAATGTTGTGTTATTTTAAGGACGGTAATAAACGTTTGCAAGAACAACTAAGAATTTAAAAAAATGTAAAGGCTTGAATTTCGCGTCTCTTGTGGAAACAATCAAAGATCAACCATGTGAAATTTTCGCGGGAGCTGAAGTGAACCGCCAGCACGCACACTATCTTAACACTTATGAGACAAACAAGTGGTTGCCAAAGCTCGATTCTGATTGGTTCATTATGGCCAACTTTGAAGCTTTACTGTGCCCAAACTAAGGCCCAGATCAAGTTTTGCCAGAGGACTTTTCTATTTCTTTTTTTGTCCTCTATCACCCAGTACCGGCATGTTCATAGGTGGTGGGACACCCTGTATATAGAACATACTTATATTGAGGTAAATCTAATGCGATTTTCCACAAACAAAGCAGTCCATCTTTATATGTTCATGGATATCCCTCGTTGTCCCACGTTGCCGGCTTTCGACTCTAAAAC
>CAKNXH010051628.1:5996-17239 GCA_932178445.1 Andricus quercusramuli | reverse complement strand
AATCTGCTGAGAGATATTGGAATTCGGGTAAGGGTAGAAGGAGTTAAGAGATTAGGAATGACGAAGGAAGGAAAAGAGGGAATGTTTGTAGTAAAAGTAGGGAGTGAGGAGGAGAAAAAGAAAATTATGGAGAACAAAAAATTATTGAAAGGAAGAAGGGAGAGAATTGAAGAGGATTTGACTTGGAGGGAGAGGAAAAGGAGATGGCAAATAGAACAGAGAGCATGGATAGAGAGGAAAAAGGGATGCATGGTATGGATAGGGCGAGACAGACTATGGATAAATGGGGAGGAGTGGGTCTGGGACGAGGAGGTAGAAGAAATAAGGAAAAAGGGAAAAAGAGTTGAGAAAGGTAGAAGAAAGGAAGATACAAAAGAGGCTAGAGGGCAAACAGAGGGGTTTCCAAAAAGCAAGGCGGAAGAGAAGTAAGGAGTACAGGGGAGGGAAGGGAGGAGAAAAAAGTGAAAATAGCTTTCTGGAATGTGTCAGGCTTGAAGAACAAGAATGAAGGTTTCTGGCGGGAGTTAGAAAAGTGGGATGTGATTATGATGAGTGAAACCTGGGCGGATGAGAAAGATTGGAAGGGGATGAAAAGGTTGTTACCTAAAGGGTATGTGTGGACAATGCAAGAAGCAAGAAAGGAACACGTTAAAGGTAGAGGAATGGGCGGCATGGTAGCAGGGGTGAGAAAAGAATTGGCAGTAAAAGGTAAAACAGAGCAGGATAGGGAAGAAAAGGAGGGAACAATGGTAAGAAGGATTATAATAGGGAAAGTCAAAATAGTGGTGGTTTGTGTATATAGAAGAAGAGGGGAAGAGGAAGGTTGGAGAGTAATAAGGAGGTGGATGGAGGAAAAGCAGGAAGAATTGGTTTTGATAGGAGGTGACTTAAATGCCTGGACTGGCGAGCAAGGGGGAGGGACTTGGGATGAAGAAAAGGAGGCATATGTAAGGAGCTCCAAACATAGGGAGATAGACCGGGAGGGGAGGAGGTTACTAGACATAATAGGAGAAACCGGATGGTTTATATGTAATGGCAACATGAAAGGAGATGAGAAAGGAGAGATTACATTTATAGGTAAGGGAGAAACAATAATAGACTACATCTTGGCGGAAGAAAGAATGAGTAATATGATATGCAGTATGAATGTAGGGAATGAGATAGGGTCAGAACACTTCCCAGTAATAGCTACACTGAAATGTGGCGTCCATAAGCGTGGCAGAGGGAGAAAGGAAAGAGGGGGGGAAAGGAATACGAAAATGGGAGTCTGGGGGGTAGATAAATTAAAAGTGTTTGAACAGAAGATGGAAAAGGAGAATGTTAGATATGAAAAGGAGGAGGGAGTAGACTCGTTAATTAAAAGACTGAAAGGGTCGATTGAGAAGGTGAAGGATGAGATAGGTACAAAAGAAGGAAGAGAAGAGGGAAAGAGAGGATGGTGGGACGAGGAATGCAGGGAGAGTAAGGAGAGAATGAAAGAATCTGTAAGAAAATGGAGGAAAGGAGAAATAGAGAAGGCGGAGTACAATAGGAGAAAAAGAGAACATGAGAAGATGCTGGAAGGGAAAAAGCAAAGGGGAAAGGAGAAATACAAGGAAGAAGTAGAAAAAGCAATCAAAGAAGGTAGGGTCTGGGATGTGATAAACAGGGAAAGAGGAGGAAGGAAGGGCGTGAATGAAGAAATAGAAATGGATGAATGGACGGATTATTTTAAGGGTCTGCTAGGGGGAGAACAAAATAGGATTAAAGGGGAAAATAGAAAGACAGTCCAGGGAGAAATGGAGGAAGCGAACGAAATAACAAGAGAAGAAGTGAATGAGGCGATAGATAGACTGAAAAGAAACAAGGCCACAGGAGAGGATGGAGTGGAGAACGAAGCGATAAAGTATGGAGGAGAAGGGATTAGGGAAGTGATGTGGAGGATATGCAACAAGGTCTGGAAAGGAGAAGGGTGGCCGAAGGAGTGGATGACAGGGCTGGTAGTACCGCTTGTTAAGAAAGGGGAGGGTAAGAAGGTAGAAGAGTACAGAGGGATCACTCTCATGCAAGGGGGCTATAAAATATACACAGAAATTCTAAGAAAAAGGTTAGAGAACCAGATAGAAGAGAAGCAAAGTATCCCACACAACCAGACGGGATTTAGAAAAGGGATGGGGACAATTGACAACATTTACGTACTCAACTACTTGGTTAACAGAAACTTAGGGAGAAAAAGAGGGAAATTAGTCGCTTTGTTTGTAGATTTCAAAGCAGCCTTTGACTCAGTAAATAGAAAAGTGTTATGGCAGGCAATGAAAGAGAGGGGAATAGAAGAAGGGCTGGTGGAGAGGATAAAGGAAATTTTTACTGAAACCAGGATTAGGGTGAAGATACGCGGGGAAAAAGGGGAGGTTTTCTGGACAGGAAGAGGTCTAAGGCAAGGGTGCCCGTTGAGTCCACTACTTTTTAATTTGCTGCTGGCAGACCTAGAAGAGAAGCTAAAGGAGAAAGGGAAAGGGGGGACGATCCTGGGTAATAGCAAACTATACTCCCTAGCATACGCGGACGACGTAGTTCTAATAGCAGACGATGAGAAGGGGATGAACCTAATGATAAGAATTTTCGAAGAGTACGTGGGAACAAAAGAACTGACGGTGAACGTAGGGAAGAGCAAGGTGATGTGCTTCAGAAATAAAAAGACCAAAATAGGTTACGTTTGGAAGATGAACGGACAAACAGTGGAAATTGTGGAGGAGTTCTGTTACCTAGGTTTTTGGTTTGAGTCAGGAGGGGGAAACGATTTGCAGGTGAGGAAAAGAATCGAAAGTGCGAGTAAAGTAATGGGCCAAGTATGGGGTATAGGAAAGAGAAGGTTCAGGGACGTTTGGAGAATGAGGGTTTGGTTGTTTGATGCGTTGGTTTGGGCGGTGTTGTGTTATGGAGTGGAGGTTTGGGGATGGAAGGAACATAGGAAAGTGGAAAGCATACATGAGAGATTTCTGAGATGGGTAATGGGGGTCAGTTGGAGTTGTCCAGGATACATGATAAGGGAAGAACTAGGAAGGGAAAAAATGGTAACTAGACAAATTAAGAGAGCCTGGAGGTTTGAAGAGAAGCTGAAAAGGGGAGAGGGGAGCAGAATAGCACAAGTATGCTTGGACGAAGTTCGGAACAAGGAGACGAGAGGCAATTTGGGAAATTCAAAATGGGAGGAAGAAAGGAAAAAAATGAGGAGTGTTTGTGATATACAGGAAGGGGTTGTGGATTGGCAGAACATTGAATTAGAGCTATTAGTAAGACAAGGAGAAGAGAGATGGAGAAAGATTGTGGATTCGAAGTACAATAGATGGTATATGATGGTCAAAGGGGTGACGGAACCAGAATATTTGCAAAAGATGAAAAAGGAAGAGAAATGGAATAGGGTGATACGGTTTAGAATGGGAGAAGGAGTGAGAGCTTGTAGATATTGGATGGATGAAGAGGACAATCTATGCAGAGTATGTGGGTACGAAGTGGAGTCATGGGCACATGTGTTAGAGAGGTGTACAGGAGAGGAAGATGGACAGTTGAGTGTGGATGAATGTGTGAGATGGATCTTGGATGGTAATGGGCAGGGAGTGATGTGGATGAAAAAACTGGAAGAAATAAGAGAAAGCAAGGGATCAGGGCAGAGCCAAACGGGTAATCCTGTTTAAAGGAATCTAACGAATAAAATTTTCAAATCGGTCTAAATGAATTTGATGGTAAGAGAAAACGGAAGCCCGGGAAGATCGCTCATTGTCTCTAGTCTAAGTGTAGTAATAATATGATTGTTAGTAGGTAAGGCGTTGCATTAGAAAATAAGTAGCGAGTAAGTTAGACTAAGGATGAAATGTAAACATATGTACAGGGAGCGGAGGCCCTCGAACCCGTAAAAGGGAGAGTTCAAATATACAATACAATACAATACAATTATAAATGAAAATATAATTTTCAAGAAAGCACTTAAATTTTTAAGCCAAAGATATGATTTTCCAACTAAAAAGTTTATGTTCTACAAAACAGTTGGATTAAAAAAAAAGTTGAATTATAAACGCAAAAATACAAAAATTCAACAGAAGAGTTGAATTTCAGTCAGAAAAATTAGTTTTCTACTGAAAAATTTAATTTTTACCCAAAAAACAAATTTTTAATAAAATGTATCAATTTTCAATCAAATAGTTAAATTATCAACTAAGAAATATTAAATTTTCATTTGAAAGAATTGATTGAAAAAAAAATTATTCAACATAAAAGTTTAATTTTTAACAATGAAGGTTAATTTTCTATCAAAAGAAAAAAAAAAAAAAAGAATTTTGAAGCAAAAAAGGAAAAAAAAGAATTTTCAGAAAAAGTTGCATATCCAACCCAAAAACATGTTTTTTCAACTAAAAAATTTATTTTCTACAAAAGTGGAATTTTCGAATAAATTCTTAAATTTTCCAACTAACAAGACGATTTAAAAAAAAAGAAAAATATTTAATAAATTATATCAATTTTAAGCCAAGTAGTTGAATTTTCAACTAAAAAATATTTTTTTTTCACCAAAAATGCAATGATAATTTATATTGTAAAAAATTAGTTTTCAACAAAAGAAATAAATTTTTCACAAAACAATTGAATTTTCTTCCAAACAGTTGAATTTTCTACTAAATTGTTGAATTTTCCCGTTAACAAGATGAGTTTTTTTTTGACAAAAGATGGAATTTTTAACAAAATGTTTAAATTTTCAGTTAAACAAATTAATTAAATAAAAAAAACAACAATTTTTGTCCGAAAAGAATTATGAATTTTCAACTGAAATGATGAATCTTCAACCAAAAATAAGGAATTTTTAAATCGAATAGCTGAATCTTCAAACGAAGAAGTTAATTTTCTACTAAAAAATACGAATTTTCACAAAATTGGATAAATTTTCAAAGAAATAGTAGATTTTTTTTAACTTTTTTGAAAAACAGTTGCATTAAAAAAAAAGTTGAAAATTAATCTTTACCCAAAAAAAAACAATAAATTTTTAATAAAATGCATCAATTTTCAATCAAATAGTTAAATTATCTACTAAGAAATATTAAATTTCATCAAAAATTTTTATTCAACCCAAAAATATGATTTTTCAACTAAAAACTTTATTTTCTACGAAACAGTTAAGTTTGAAAAAAAATTGATTTATTAACCCAAACAGACAAAATTTCCACAAAGCAGTTCACAAATTTTCAAAAAAATACATGTATTTGAAACTAAAAAAATCGATTTTTAACCAAGAATTTTAATTTTCTTTTTAAAAAACTAGTATTTTCAACAAAACCCATGAATTTGCAAAATAGTTATATTTTCTAAAAAAATAGTTGAATTATCAACGCGAAAATTCAAAAGAACAGTCGAATTTCAACCAAAAAATTAGTTTTTTATTGAAAAAATTAATCATTACAAAAAAAAAAAATTTTAATAAAATGTTTCAGTTTTCAATTAAATATTCAAACTTTTAAATTATCCAATGAAAAATATCAAATTTCATTCAAAAATTGGAATAACTAACTTTTCAGTTGAAAGAATTGATTTAAATAAAAATATTTTTTTACAGAAAAGTTTAATTTTTAACGAAGAAAGTTAATTTTCTATCGGAAAAAATAATTCTGAAGCCAAAAAAAAAAGAATTTTCGACAAAAATTTGCATATTCAACCTGCAAATATGATTTTTCAGTAAGAACGTAACAAATTATTTTTCAGTAAAGAAGTTCTAAGTTCCACTCAGTAACTGAATTTGTAATAAAAAAACAGAATAGTTGAAAAAATAGAATAGATAAATTTTGAGTTAGAAAATTTAAATATTAACAGAAAAAAATGAATTTTCAACCAAAGAAATTAGTTTTCAATGAAAAAAGAATTTTCAACAAAGTATTTCAACCTTTAACCAAATGGTTCCATTCTTCACTCAAAAATATGAAATTTCTATCAAAAGAGATGCATTTTCTAACAAAACAAAAATTTTCTACAAAAAAGTTTAATTTTTATTCAAGAAAGATTTTTTTATGTAAAAAATGTAATTATCTCCTTACCAAATTGTTGAATTTCAGTTTGAAAAAATTAAAAAACAAAGTTTTCAACGGAAGAAAAAAAAGACAAATTTTCAAACAAAAATATTTAAGTTACACTTAAGGCTAAAAACTTTACTTTTTTAACAAACAAAAAAAACAAATTTTGAAGGAAATAGTTGAATTTTCAACCATATAGGTGAATTTTCAACTTAAATAATGCATCTTCAACAACAAAAATTAATTTTTAACAAAGTAGTTAAATTTTCAACCAAAGAGATGAATATTTGACCAAAAAAATTAATTTTTGAAAGAAGTAGGTCAATTTTCCATGAAATAGTTAACTTTTTAACATAAAAAGGTGAATTCGCAACAAAAATATGAATTCTGAACAAAAAATGGAATAGTTAAATTTTCAGTTTAAAAAATTGATTTTTAACCAAAACCAACAAAATTTTCAACCAAAAAAAGCAAGAAAGTTCTAACTAAAAATGGAATAATTACGATTTCAGTTAAAAGATTTAATTTTCAAATTAAAAAACGTATTTTTAATAAAATACCTACATTTTCAACCAAAAAAATGAATTTTCAACTTAAATTCAAAATCTTTTACAACAAAGATTAATTTTTAACCAAATAGTTAAATTTTAATTCGAGAAGACGACAATTCTACAAAGTGGTTGAATTTTCAACAACAAAAGTTAATTTTCAACCGAATAGTAGAATTTTCTACTAAAACAGTTGAATTTTTAAACCGAAAAAACAAATTTCAAACAAAAAAGTTGAGTGTTCAACCAGAAAAAAGAATATTCATAAAAATTGTTGAATTTCCAACAAAACAGTTAAATTTTTTATCTGAAGAGATGACTCTTCAACCAACAAAAAATTATTTTTTCAAAATTAGTTCAACTTTCAACCAAGTAGTTAAATTTTCAAACAAAAATGGAATAGTTAAATTTTCAGTTGAAAAAATTAATTATTAGTTAAAAAAATTAATTTTCAACTGAACTGAAGCATTTTCAACTAAAATGATAAATCTCTAACTTAAATAATTGAATTTTTAACCAAAAAGATGATTTTTTTACTAAAATTATAGAATATTCAACTGGAATAGTTATACCTTTAGTTTATAAAAATTAATTTTTCAACAATGGTTGAATGCCATACACTCGAACCCTGATTTAGTGAATCGAGAGAGGGTTGCGGATCTCGCCTCGAAAGGGCCGCAGGGCGCAAGTACTCAGTCGAGTATATTGCGCAATATTATGCATTGCAATTGGAAACGGTTCAGGCAGCCCTGACCGAAAAGTGATGTGAAGCTACTTGCACAAATGAAGAATCATTTTTATTCAATTTGTTATTGAAATTAAAAAAAATTAAGCACGCCCTCGAAAAAATTCCCTGAAACATACAAATTCCCTGAATCTTGCAGGGTCAGAATAGGCCGAATTTCAACTAAAGCAATGAATCTTCAAAAAAGAAATGTATTTTCAAGAATGTAGTTCAAATTCCAACCAAGTAGCTAAATTATTGATAAAAATAGATTATTTCTCAATGAAAAATGCAATAGGCGATATTTTAATCACGAATGATTGATTTTCAACCAAACAGATGTATTTTTAATAGTGATGGATGCACGCGAGAGTTCACAAGAAAACAACAAGATCGATACTTTTTCTCGCCTGTCAAGAAAAGCTATTGAGCTTAACTTGACAGCTGTAGTCAAGGGTGTCGTAAAGTCGAGAAAATCTTGCAGAACTAAGGACTGTTTTTAACATCAACATCAAATTCTAAATTGGAATATATATCTTAAATATTTAAAAAAATGGTTATTTTTGTTTCTTTTTAATTCCGTCGTTTAGAGGAATAATAAATTTGTTACAGGTAGGTAGACAATTAAAAAAAAAATATTAAAATATGGATGAAGGAGCCTTCGAAATTTTATATACCAAAAGAGTACGCTGATTTAAAAATAATGAAGAGAGAAATTAAGCAAGAAGGAGAGGGAGAAGAATTAAGGAAGGAGAAGGATAAGAAGAATCAATAAGAAGAATAAGGGAAAAATGAGATCGAGAAGAATTTAGGAAGAAGGCGAAGGAAAAGAATGAAGGAAAACCGAGAAGAAGAAGAACAATTAAGGATGCAGAGAAAGAAAAGGAATTGAGGAAGAAGGAGAAGAAGGAAGGGGAGAAGAATTAAGGGAGAAGGAAAAGATACGAAATTAAGGAAGAAGAAGGAAAACAATTGAGAAAGAAGGAGAAGAATTAAGGAAGGAAAACAGAAGAAGAACTGAGGAAGAACGAGAAGAAGAAGAATTATGAAAGAAGGAGAAGGAGAAGAATTAAGAAAGGAGGAGAAGAATCAAGGAAGAAGTAAAAGAAGAAGAATTGGGAAAGAAGGAGAAAAATTATTTTTTCACTAAAAAGACGAATTTTCAAATAAATATATGCAATTTCAACTCAAAAAGACAAATTTGGAATTTGTCGAATATGATCCAAGGAAGGAGGAACAAAACACTGATAAGGAAATTGAGATTACGCACGAAAGAGGAAGAAGAAGGAGAATTGCGGAAAAACGAGAAGTAGAAGAATTCAGATGGAAAGAGGAGGGGATTAATTAAGAAAGAATAAAGCGTAACAGAAATCAGCAAGAAGGGAAAGAATTAAGGGGAAAAAAGTATTGATAGCATCAAGGAAGAAAGAAAAGGAGATTAATTAAGAGAGAATGAAGAGGAGAAGAAATAAGAAAGAATGAGAAGAAATAAGGACGTGGGAGGATGAGATTAATAATAGATAAGGGAGAAGAAGAAGGAGAAGAAATAGGGAAAGAACACAGAGAGCAAATAAGAAAGAAGGAGAAAAATTAACGAAGAAGGAGACGGAGAAAAATCAGAGAAGAAGGAGAATGATAAGGATGACGCAAGAAGTAGAAAGAGAAGAGATCATGACGAAGTAGAAGCAGAACAAATATAAAGGACAAGAATTAAGTAAGAAGGAGAAAGAGAAGAATAGCTAAAGTAGAAGAAGGACATGATTTAGGAAAAGTAGAGGAATTAAGGAAGAAGGAGAAAGAGATTATTTGAGGAATTAGAAGAAGAAGAGTTAGGGAAGGAGAAGAATTAAGGAAGAAGGATAAGGAGAAGAAATAGGGACGAAGGAGAAGGAGAAGAAATATGAAGAAGGAGAATTGTTAAAAAGGAAGAAAGAGAAGAGTTGAAAGAAGGAGTAGGCGAAAAGGAGGAGAGGAAGAATCATGAAAAAAGAGAAGAAGAATTAAGGGACAAGGAGATGGGGGGGAATTTAGGAAGAATTAGAAGAAGATGATTCCAGGAAAAATAAACAAAAAACGGACGAGGAAAAGGAGATGAGGGTAGAAAGAAGGAGAAGAATGACGGAAAAACAAGAACTAGAAGAATTAAGGAGGAAAGAGAAGAGAATTAATTGAGAAAGAATGAAGAGAAGAAGAAAAAAGATGAAGAATTAGGGGAAAACTAGTACTAGAAGAATAACGGAAGAAAGAGAAGGAGATTAATTCGAAGGACGGAAAATGAGATGAACTTAGGAAGAAGAGAAGTAGAAGATTTGAGGACGGAGAAGGAGAGGAATTCAGGAAGAGGGAGAATCATAATGAAATAATAAAGAAGGAAAATTAGAAGAAATATGGAGGAGAACACGGATCACAAACGCGAAAGGAGGAGGAAGAGAAGAAATAATAAAGAAGCGGAAGGAGAAGAATGAGGGAAATAGAAGAATGGTCGACATTACAAAATAAGGAGAAAGAGAAGAAATAAAGACAAAATAGAAGGAGAACCAATATGAACAAGGAGAAAAATCAAGGAAGAAGGAGAAGAAGGACAAGAAGGAGAAGAATCAAGTAGGAAGGAGAAAAAGGGGAATGGAGAAAGCAGAAGAGACATAATTCAAGAAATGTAGGAGAATTGAGGGAAAAGAAGAAGATTTTTCAAGGAAGGAGGAAAAGAAGAGTTAGGGAAGGAGAAGAATTAAGGGATGGGCATAAGCAGAAGAAATAGGGACTCAGTAGAAGGAGGAAAAATATGAGAAAGGAGATGAATTGAGGTAGGAGGAGAAGAATTGACTAAGAGGAGATTAATTAAGGAAGAAGGAGAAGGAGAAGAGTTAGGGAACGAGACGAATTAAGGAGGATAAAGAAGGGGATTAATTAGGAAAGAATAAAGAGAAGACAAAATTAGAAAGGAGGGAAGGAATGGAGGAAAAACGAGTATTTGAAGAATTAGGGAAGATAGGTAAGAAGATTAATCAAGAAAGAATAAAGAGGAGAAGAAATGAGAAAGAATGAGAAAAATTAAGAAGGAAAGAGAAGCAAATTGATTGAAAGGAAGAAAAACGAGAAGAATTGAGGAAAAAGAGAAGTAGAAGGTTCAAGGAAAAAGGAGAAGGAGAGGAATTAAAGAAGAAGGAGGAGAAGATGAATTAAGGAAGAGGGAGAACGTGAGGAATTGAGGAAGAAGGAAAAAAATATGGAGAAGATGGAGAACGAACAAGAAAGAAGGAGATGGAGGAGAATCTACGAAGAAGGAGAAGAAGCAGAATGAGGAGAGAAGGAAAATGATAAAGATTACAGACGAAGGAGAAAAAGAAGAAATAAGGACGAAGTAGAAGGGGAAGAAGTATGAAGGAGAAGAATTGAGGAAGAATGAGTAGAAGGAAAAGAAGTAGAAGCCTTAAGTAAGAAGGAGAAGAAGAAGAATAGAGAGAGCCGAAGAAGAAACATAATTCAGGAAAATAGAAGATCTCAGGTGGAAGAAGAAGGAAATTAATTAAGAAATAAGGAGAAAAACGAGATTAATTAAGAAATGAGGAGAAGGAAATTAATTAGGAAATGAGGAGAAGAAGGAGATTCACTAAGAAATAAGAAAAAGGAGAAAAGTTAGGGAAGGAGAAGAATTAGGAAAGGAGGATAAGGAGAGGATATAAGGAAGGAGGGAAAATATCAGTGATAACGATCGGTGTTAACGATAAGAATAAGGTTAAGGTTAATGTTAAGGTTGAGGTTGAAGTTAAGGTTAAGGTTAAAGTTGAGGTTAAGGTTGAGGTTGAAGTTAAGGTTAAGGTTAAAGTTCAGATTAAGGTTAAGGTTAATGTTCAGGTTACGTTCAAGTTTAAGTTCAAGGATAAGGATAAGGATAAGGATGAGGATGAGGATGAGGATGAGGATGAGGATGAGGATGAGGAT
>CAKNXH010051627.1:4599-20403 GCA_932178445.1 Andricus quercusramuli | reverse complement strand
TTGACAGAAGCGCTATACGACACCTTTGCGCTGGAGAGACCTATACATACCTGGGCGTGCCACAAAGCCGCATTCAGGACGTAACATCTATAAAGGATACTCTCCGATGCAGATACAAACGTCTCCTCCGACAGATATGGTCTTCCGAATTGTCGGCGAGGAACAAAGTATCTGCAACGAACATGCTTGCCGTCCCAGTAGTACTCTATTCATTTGGAGTAGTTCCATGGACGAAGGACGAGCTCAGATCCCTCGACATCGGGTCCCGAAAGGTTATGCACATGAACAAAAGCATGCACCTTAAGTCTTCTGTTCCACGACTTTACATCTCACGCCGTCAAGGTGGTCGTGGAATACTGAATCTTGAATGTCTTCACAACAGGATTATTCTGGGTACAGCACATATTGTCGCAAATGGACAAGATCCTCTTCTTAAAATGGTCAGAAAACACGAAGAAGTAGGCAAAGGGGCGTTTCTTTACAAAGCAGCAGAAGAGGCTGCTGAATAACTCGGCCTTGACTTCAATATCAGGGGTGAGCGAAATGCATCAAATCTTATCCATCTCAAATACTCACTCCTGAAGGCCCGGATTAAGAAAGCACAGGAGAAAAACTTCCGCGAAGAGCTCCTCGACAAGAAGATGCACGGCATCTTCCACAGAAATGTGGAAGATCAGTCGATGTCGTATGAGCTGACGTTTGCTTTCCTTAGATCACCCGGATTGAAGTCGGGCACAGAGGGCTTCATTTTGGCATGTCAAGATGGTGTCATTTCCACTCTAGCATACCGTCGCCACATTTTAAGCCAAGATATTCCCGATGATAGCTGCAGAGCGTGTCATGAACACCCCGAGCATCTAGGACACATACTATCTAGTTGTTCAGCTCATGCGGGAACAACCTACATCCAAAGGCACAATGCGGCACTGAGAGTGCTTTATTACCATCTCTGTCACTCTTACGGCATTAGCCCAAATACCTCTCCGCTGAACGCCCCTAGAGAAATAGAGTCAATTGTCGAAAATGAGAAGTGCCGCATATGTTGGAACTTCATATTCTCGACAATTGTTTCTGTTGCGCACTCGAGGCCTGACATGGTTCTTCTTGACTTCGAGAAACGAACCATGTTCGTTATCGAATTTTCGGCACCAGCTGACAAAAACGTCACAGCGAAGGAGAAAGAAAAGAAAGAAAGGTATAAAGACCTTATGAGGGAGTTGCGACGGTTATACCCGGAATATTCTGTTAAGCTAATTGTCCTGATCATTGGCGCTCTTGGAGGTGCCAAGGTTTCACTTGTTGATAGCCTGAAAAGCATCCCTGCGTGTCAACAAAATGCTGAGACACTTGCAGGGAGAATGCAGAAGGCGGTCGTCCTTGGGTCGCTCCGTGTCCTCAGGGTGCACGAGACTTTCGCCGGATCATCGTATTGAATTCGCGCAGACTGTAACCACCCATCTCACGGTCGTGAGACGTGGTTACAGCTGAAATTTTACCGCGATTTCGCTGGGAGCGGGTGCAGTTTTTCAGATTAGCACCCGCTCCCGGCGAAATCCTGCGGTTGTCCTTATGAAAAACTTTTAACTATATATTGTATATTATACATAGAACCATAAGTATGAATGTATAGACTATAGCTGGAGTCTAAGATCGGTCGATGACTATAGTTGAAAGTTTCTTATCTGGAGTTCAGGCTAGACACCGCGACGCCAGATTACAATACTCATACGTTACGCTCGTGCCTCTGTTCCACGCTTCTTTACATCCAAATATAGAAACCTGAGATTGGAATTTCAAGAACTGTTTACACCAAACGTGTTATTTAAAAAATCAAAGACAGGCTCCCATACTTATGACGTATTTATAAAATATTTAAACCATTCGTTTGTCGGCAACATTAAAGGCAATACTGCCAAGGGATTTGTTATTAAAAAAATATCAAAGAGATGACGTCATATGAATGACACATTATACTTCCGGAATGTATTTATTGAAGACTGAGCAACGTTACACTTACGTTTGTTGCCCAATTCTATGAAAAATATATAACGTTAACAATTCGTTTGTTGGCAAATATCAAAGGGTGAGCCGCTAAGGAATTCGTTATTGAAAAATCAAACTCGCTTCTGAGAAAAATGATTCTTAAATTTGAAAAAAAACATTGCATTGCAATTATCACATCCTCTGAAATGTAACAGCGGATATTACGTCATCATTAATTTATCAATTTAAATACCCTCCCCCCCATACCAATCTCGAACCTTCTGAATTTAACATGAACCAAGTTTTTTTTTTTAGCGTGAAACAGAACCATGTCGGTAACATTTCGGTAACAGGAATCTTGCGTTAGAACTCCCCGTGCCTATCGACTGTAATGCTCACTTATAATATTTGAAACATCTGTTTCAAACAGAAAAACTTTTTTCATCGACATAATTCAAAGTTGACGCCTGAATAAAAAAGACTTTTTGATCATAAATTTTCAAATAGGATAATTCTGACAATTGTTTTAAAGTAATCATAAAGCTGGGAAAGGGAAAGGGTGCGACAGAACTTTTCCGTTCCCTTTTACAGCTCGCAAAATTATAATTTCGAATACAAAATTTGATTTGTCTCATTTGTCTTTGTATTACAATTTTTTTTATATTATTTTATGATTTTCTATTTTATGTAAATTTCTATTGTTAAATTGGTAAAAATGACAGAATTGCTGAAAGCAATAGTAAATTGGTGTGTACTTTCGAAAAGTCACATACCTTCTATCTCCTGTTTATCTTTATATCACTGGGTGCTCACTCTACTTTAACCCTCGGTCACACTTCTGGGTCAAATTGACCCATACATCAACTTTGGTTGCGTATACTACGTACACCTGAATTTTCAGCTCAATATTATGAAAATTAAAAAAGTTATGAATTTTTCAGTAGACATTTTTTTTCAACAATTTTTTTTTCGGGAATTTTTTTTTATATGCGATTCATTATAAAATTATTTTTTGAATATACCAATGCATTTGACATTAGTTATAGTATATCTGAGAATTTTTTCAATTCAATCGGACGTATTGGTATAAAATGGTACGCGATCAAAAAGTGCGAGGGTCAAATTGACCCAGTGTAGGGATCTCGATCGAAAAAATAGGTGGTGGGATCGAAGGTTAACTATATAAATATTTTATACTAGATGTTTCAAAAATGCATTGATATTTTTTTTCTCGAATTTCCATGCATACCGTTTCTAATGCATATTATAATACTACTTTCTACTGATGATAATATGTTTCCGTAAATTGTTTGAACAATTAATTATCAGTTATAATAATATTCTCTTAGAATAATGCTAGAAGTTTGCAGTTTTTTAAATAAAATTTTCCACTTTTTGTTCACTTTTCAAATAGAGTGAAAAAAATGTCGGTAAGGTAGGAAACCGATGAATGCTACGTGCTCTTAAGAATAATGTTACAATTTAATATTCATGTAACCATCAATTACAATTTAATTCAATAAATAAAACTGACTGAACCTTATGATTTATGCGCATATAATGATCTAATTAATAAGTAGTAAATAGTATTAGTAAATATAATATAATAAATATAACTAGTAAATATTAATAAATATGTAAATATGTAAATGAATGTTATAACATTTTAGTTCCTATTAAATAAAGTTCCTTTTTTTCATCCAACCTTGATGCATCATATTTTCTTAGAAATATTATTATTATTATTGTTATTATTAGATTCATCTTTTGAATTAGAATAATTTTAATTTTAGAATTAATAGTACTAGTTAATGAATAATTGATCAATCAGCTAATATTATATGAAATATTTTTGCCACATTTGTGATAAAATCTGATAAAAATATGTATGGTATGTTTCTGATAAAATCTGAAAATAATATTTATGGCAAATTTCTGATAAAATCTGATAAGAGTACGTGGGACATTTCTGATAAAACCTGATAAAACTATGTAGGAAATTTCTGATAAAATCGGATAAAACACTAGCGGGACACTTCTGATAAGATCTGATAAAACTATATTGGGACCGGAAAGGAACTGAAAATTTCGGATGCAGATTTCGGAAAGGATCTGATAAAATATGAAAAAAAAATGCTTTCCGATTATTTCAGATTCTATCAGAAATATCCTTTCGGAATCTTTCCGATTTTTTGGGCAGGGTAGCCAACAGATGAAATCCTTTAATAGTTAAAGGAATTCTTTTCAAAGTCAAAAGGAATCGTTCATCAGTAAAACTACTTCCATTTTGCATTTAATGGATAAGTTTTCGAACAGTGAAACGAATCTATTGATGGAAAAAAGAAATCTGCTTAATTTCAAAGGATGCATTCTGAAAGGAACGTAATTTTACTGTTAATAGACTTTTTCTTAGAGTGTACCAAAATTTGTAAAATTACTTCTAGTTGTGAACTTACTACCCAGATAACAATTTCTCCTCATGGTGCGCGCATGCTGAAGGCACGCGTGCGGATTACTCGCACGGAGTGCGCTCATGTAATGACACATATGCGTCCTCAATTGACCCGCATATGCGTCGCACGCCATGGGATCCTCACGCATGCGGGCATAATGCGACCTATGAGTGCGAGTATAATGAGGGTTAAAATTAAATTAATTAACTTTTGATTAAATAATCAAATTGACACAAAATGAAAATTATTTACCTTTTATTTTCCAAAATTGAACGGGGCCTTTTTGAAAAGGCGAACACAATTTTAATAAGAACATTTGAATAAACAGTCTATTATTTATCCTTACAATCAAAATTACGATATCTCGTGAATATGGTAATTCAATCCGTAAAAGTACAAAAGATAAAACGATCTTTAAAACATTCTAGTATCTATGAAAACTTTTTTGTTGATCTAACATTTTATCACTTTTCAAGCGATTATTCATATAGAAAACAATTTAGATGCGGTTCAAACGCAGTACTGACATTTTTAGTACATGACAAAACTAACAAGTTGAAATAAATATTGCTAAAGTATAAACTTTTAATAGTATCTTATTTATCGGTGAAGTCTCATGTTGATATTTTTTTCAATGCATATTAAAAACTATATCACATTCTTTTTATACTAAGAATATATTAACAGGCTTATATTCTTAACAGGATTTAAAATAGTTGTATTAATATTTAGACTAAATCTCAGACTTGTCAACAAGCGTTAATAAAAAAGTTGGAACCGTCGCAGAAAGAATCTGACTACTAAGACGATGGAAAAAATGTCACTAGCAGGTAGTCTAATGTATAAAAATATGGCAGTAATTTCAAATCACTTAGTATTGCTCGTCGTCTGCAAAATTCTCCTCTTCACCTTCCTCATTATTATTCTGTGGGAGTTCGTGACGCTCTTCCAATTCTCTTATTTTATTTTGCACGTATTCCTCGTCTTCCTCATATATTTCATCAATTGGCAGCGATTTTCTCAAACTGAGTCGGTTTCTTTGTTTTATTGATCTAAGTACTTCTTGCATATGGATTTTAAACTGGTTTTTGTTATCTGGACCACTAGAAAATGGACAATCGCAAGCTGCTTCTGAAAAAGAATATCAATATTATATTTACTAAAAGAATAAGATTTAAAATATTTCCTTTTTCTGTTATTAATAATAATATAAAAATAAATTAATAGTTACGGTAGAGAACATTGGAAACTCTAGTATCTCCAAACGTTTGAAATCCCTTTTTCGGTACCCAATTAAAATGACAAACCAATTCGCTTGTCATAGTTTCCTTGAAGGCACAGTTTAGGAATTCTCTCAAATACGATCCTCCGAGTCGAAGTAGGTGTTTATGCTGCAACAGAGTATAAACGAGAAGTAGCTGTGAATTCGATCTCGGGTATTACATTCAACTATATTTATGATGTTTGGTTATTTGAAGACTTATAGATAAAAATGAAAACAAAACTTCCTCTAAGAGGAAGCAAAAATAATATTGCCAAAGTACATCTTTCTCGTAATTTTGATTGAGAAATCAAAAATATTAACATTTAAAATTAGAAGTTCTTTTCCATTTTTAGTTCGAGGAAGCATATTTCAGTCTTCATAAACATCATTGATGATTGTTAATTGACTAATAAAATAGATGAATACGCGTATTTGTAAATCGATAAAAACAAAAAAAAAATAGCTGTGAAATTTCATCAACTTTTGTGCTCATTCAATTTTTGAATTTGCTTGCTCATAGAAAAAGCTAAATTGAAAGAAATAAAAATGCATACTAGTTTACTTCGTGACTCTTTGTTTTCAACGCTATCAAGAGCTTTAAATTCATCTGTGGTAGTTAATGGGTAACCCCTAAGAGGTTCATAGAAACTTTCCGTTAGTTTCGCCGGTTCTACATGATTATGCTTTGTCAACTGCTCAAGCATTTCAATAATTCGTTCATTTTGCTGCAATGATTTCTCACCATGTTGTAATATTTGCACGTTTTGTTGTTCTATATTTCTGCATAAACATATTGGGAAAAAGAAGAGAATTCTAAGAAATTCGAATAAATTGTGCAATTGAAACAATGTCCATTTTTTTTTAATTTTCGAAAATTCTAAAAAACCTTAAAAGACTTTCAAGCAAACCAGAAAACCGTAGAATATCTTAGGAGATTTTTGCCGACTTTTTGAATTATGTATAATTTCAAAGAACATAAAATCGTAAAAGTGTCAGAAAGTTTCTGTAAACGTTTCTTCAATTCTAAAAGTTGAAAAAATTTTCTAAATTCACTTGTTCTACTGGAAAGAAAGAAAACGAGGACAATTTTCAAAAACCATTCACTGTAGAGGACAAAGAAAAATATATGATGATAGAATAGTGAAAATATTAGATAATGTATGAAATAAACCTTTGAATTTAAGAAATAACAAAATTTGCTTCGATCATACTTTGGTATAATAGGAACTTTAAATATTTCACTCACGTTCAGATTTTCTTTATTTCTTCTAAAGAAAAATTGAGGGTGTCCATCTCTTCAATAACTATAGGCTGATCAGAAAAATTCATCGAAGATATTCCTTCAGCATTGACAGGAAGTGAGTTGACGGATACCATTTTATGTCTGTAGGAAAGTGGAAAAAAATTATTATTTACAATGTGATTAGCTTCATCTGACGACTCGAATGTGCAACTTTCAATTACTTTAAAATACAATTAATTCATGCATGAATTTTAGATGAAAATATCATTTATCACAATTAACAATACGTAGGACTTGTAAATATTGTAACAAAATACATTCAAGTTTAGTAAAATTTATGAAAATAAAGCTGAAATTTGGAAGAAGAAAAAAAGCACATTGTGTATCAAGGACGGAAAGGCTATTTTGACGAGTTTGAATTTTTGTCGCCCAAGCGAAGGAACCAGGGTGGCAATCACACGAATCAAAATCGCCTTCTGCCCATGGTGCACCCAATACTTTTTTCGAATGTTTTTCTAGGGGAGTCAGACAAAAAACAAATTTTTGCATGAAATATCTGAAACATTAAAGATGCGTATGAAACCTTTTGAGAAAATGGACGTATGTATCACATGAGTACAATTTAAAATACATACAAGATTGATTGAAATTAACTTACGAAGGTACTGGAGTCGAAGGCTTGAAATTGGACTCGATATATGATGAATTTTTATCTCCAACTTTTACAGTGTTGGATAGCTTATCTTCTCCTACATTCGAGATGGAAGACAATAACGGCGTTGCAGACAATTCGATACTTTCGCTCTTCTTTTTCAGTTTATCTGCAATTTCTTTCAGTCATTTTATTTCACTTCCAACATTTTTTTGTATAGCTGGCTTTTTGCGCGAAGTCTCGTCATCAGAAGACGTCGCTAGAATATTTTTCGGAGTCTTAACAACACGGCCGCTGGTCGACACTCTTGGGTTCTTAGTGAATAGTGGCAACTTTGCCTTTTCATTTTTTGTGTTCTGTTGGAGTTCCATAATAATGCTAAAAATATAAATATGTAAATATTAACTGTTTGTAAATACCCAGTTTCTATCTAATTTTTACAAACGTTTGGTTTCAATCAGAATAATTTTTTTTTGTAAAAATAAATTAGTAACTATCAGAAACAGAGGACTTTTTCAAAACATTCAGAAAGAAAGATTTTTAGTTCGAAACAAAATTTTATTAAATAAAATACTTATCTGTTTTCACAAAAAGTTTCGGTTTATTTAATAAAATGTAATAGTTTGTTTTGAATGAATGAAAAACTTAATCTCAGACTTTAATAGACAATTTTATTTTATTTTTGAGGCTTTCAATACAAACAAATAACGTATTATCTTTTAAAAAGACGTAAATTGTTTTTCTGGAAATTCAAGTACAGTTAGGAGATAATGCTTGTCATTCTTTCACAAAAGTGCAAATAGACTATAATTTCAATGTCAGTTAAGCGCTTATGCCTTTCCCCAGAGATATACTTATATAAAAGAATGATTTGAGAAGACTCTAAAAAGCGACTCTGGTGGATTTTCTAACATTCTGAATTTCTGAACAGATATTAAACTGTTTATCAGATTTTGGAAAAGTTGTTAATATTGCAGGAAATGTTACAAGTCTTTGAAAGATTATATAAATTCTAAAAGTACACAGCCATAAGAAAAAGAAATAACTTTTGTTTAAAAAAATGATTGGTATGCCATTTTTGGAGTTCTTGTACTGAAACCATGCTGATTGACTTACATGTGCTTGTTTCAGCTAATTAGTCAATGAATATTTTCGATTTTTCCGCTTCAATCTAATTTTCGGGCAATACCAGTGGTGTCAATAGATTCACGCAGATCCACTCGTTTTCAATTACAAATTCTAATTCTCCTTCTTCACTGCTCCATTGTGGCATCCTGTAGCTTTTTCCTTTGACTTCTTTCAAGTTAACTGCTTAGACTTTTTCAGCTAATCGAGTGCAATGGTATACACCTACTGTGTCAGACGATACTCCAACATTATATATCTCAGTTGCTGCACGAAATTCTTGAACAATCAAAAAAATATCTCTTTCCGTTTGAACGATATTTTTTATGATGCAGATTGTAGAATTAAAATAAAATAGATAAAATTGACTTTTAACTCAAAATCTTTGAAAAGGGCATAAGCGCTAAAACCAAAAAATAGAAACAAATTTTATTTGGTCACATTTGGACGTTAGGAATATTTTTAAAGAGCAATATGAAACAATGATTCACTTGCATGTTGGTGGCGGAAGTGAGAACGTGTTTGGTGACAGGTGGTGAGAGGATTTTACTGAATTTGTGTGGAAGGTGTGAGTGGAGTGTGAGGGTGGAAGCCGAGGAGGTGAGTAGAGTTGTGTGGGGTGGATTGGGGAGATAAAAACTGGTTTTCGACGAGGGAGTGAGGTGGGATTAAGGTAGATAGTGAAAGTGAGGTTAGGTTGGCAAGCAGTCGGAGGAGCTTGCGGTCGGGAGTCTTGGGCATTTGAGGGCTCAGGGGTGGTTATAGCAGAGTTAGGGGATGTAAAGGGAGAGAAAGGGGTGTCTGCAGGGGCCGTAAGTTATAGAAAAAGAAAAAAAACAAAAAAAAACAAGGGAAATAAAGGGAAAATTTGGCGGCGAAGCTGCAGAGACATCTGTCGGCCGCGGTGGGTATTGCATGGAGAATTCCCAGTTACCGGCGGCAGAGCGGGAGGTAAGCAGTGAGAGTGCTGTCAGTGCTGCTAGTGAAGTTGACGGGGAGGAAATTTTCCACGTGCCACGACGGACAACAAGGCGTGGCTCGGGGTCGAGAAGCGCGTCTGGGAGAGGGGGAAGGCGGAACGAAGGAAGCGAGAAGGTAAGGGAGAGAGAGTCGAGCACAAGTGACGGGGAGGATCTCTTGAAGAGGAAAAAAGACAGCCGAGAGAGTCCGGACAAAAGCGAATTGGAGAGTCCATTCAAAAAAAGCGTGAGAGCACGTAGGTCACCCCCCCCCCCCAAAAAATGGAGGGATTGTCAGAGAAGGAGGCTATCGGGATGCTGGTAGGCGAGATCAGGGAGCTAAGGAAGGACGTGAAGGTGACTAAAGAGCAGGTGGAAGGTATGAGGGAAGAAATGAGAATTAGAGATGAGAAATGGGAAAAGGAGATGAAAGAGATGAGGGAGAGAGTAGAGGGGTTAGAGAGGGAAAGGAAAGAGAAGGAAGTTAAAATAAAGAAGATGGGAGAGGAGATCAGGCTGTGGCAGGAAAGGACGGAAAAGAGACTTGAGAAGGTGGAGGGCAGGACGGAAATGGAAGTAGGTGACGGAGGTGGGGGAAGTGAGATTAAAGGTATTTGGGAAAGGGTAGAGAATATGATAAAAGATAAAGTAGGAGAGCGTAGGAATGAAAAGGAGGAGAGGGCGGATAGGGAACGGATAAGGGCAATGGAGTTGAGAATGGAGAGAAAAGAGAAGGCAGACAGGAGAAATAATATTGTGATAAGAGGGTTGAAGTTAAAGAGTGGAGAAGAAAGGGAGGGCGTGGAAGAGCTGCTACAGAGCATAGGGTGGGTTAAAGGCAGGGTAGGGAAAATTAAGTTGGAGGGGAGGAAAGAGAAGGAAGTGGCGGTTGTGGAGTTGGAGAGCTGGGAAGAAAAGCTGGGGGTAATGCGGAATAAGAGTAGGATACAGGATGCGGGAGTTTTCATAGATCACGATTTGACGAGAAAGGAAAGGGATGTACAGAGAATGCTTTATGACAGGGCGAGGAGGGAGAAGAGAGAAGGGAGATCGGTGAAGGTAGGATATAGAAAAATAAGAGTAGACGGGAAGATGTGGGTGTGGGATGAGGAGAGAGAGGTGTTGAAGGAAGTGCAGGGGGATTTGTTTCGTAGGAAGTAGGGGGGTGGGGGTAACGCAGGGTAGAGGAGTAGTGTAGGTGCTGTACTGGAACGTAGCAGGGGTAAAGAAGAAGGACGAGGAGTTCTGGCGGTATATCCAGGAATTTGATGTTGTTGGACTGGTAGAAACGTGGGTAGAAAGAAAGGAATGGGATAGAATAGAGCCAAAGCTACCAAGGGGGTATAGGTGGAGACTTCAGGAGGAGGTCAGAGTGAAGAAGAAAGGAAGGGCCAGTGGGGGAATTATAACCGGGGTTAGAGATGGATTAGGGGAAAAAGTTCATGGAGAGGAAGAGGGGGAGGGAGTGCAAATGAGGGAAATAAAAATAGGAGGGATAAAGTGTAAGTTTGTGACAGTGTACAACAAGGATGGGATGAAAAGAATTAAAGAAAGAGTGGAAGACCTGCTGGGCGAAAGAGAAGAGGGTATGGCGGTACTGGGTGGGGACTTTAATGCGAGAATGGGGAGCGAAGGGGGACTTTACAGGGAAGGGGAGAGCTTCGAGAGGAAATCGAAGGATAATGTAATAAATAAGGAGGGGGAGATTCTAAGGGACTGGATGGAGGATAGAGGGTGGGCAGTGGCGAATGGTATGGCAAATGGGGACGAAGAGGGAGAATACACATATGTAAGTAAGGTGGGGGTATCGGTGATAGATTATGTGGTCATGAATATGCAAGGATGGGAGGAGACGGAGAAATTCGCAGTAGAGGGGAGGGTGGAATCAGACCATCAGCCATTGAGTCTGTGGATAAGAGGTGAGGTTAGCGGAAGACAAGGCAGGGAAGAAGTCTCGATAGGGGAGAGGGTGACCTGGACGAGGGAGGCGGTGGAGAAGTATCAAGAGGAGCTAGGAAAGGTACGCTTCGGAGGGGAGTCGGTGGAAGAGATATGGGAGGATCTGAAAGAGAAGGTGAAAGGTTGTGTGCAAAAGAAGGTATTTAGAAAGAAGAAGAAAGGAATGGTGAAGCCGTGGTGGGATAGGGAATGTAAAAAGATGAAGAGGAAGGTGAAGAGGAAGTACAAGAAGTTTAGATTGAAAGAGGTTTAGATTGGTGTGTAAGAAGAAAGAACAGGAAAAGGAGAAAGATCTGGAAGAGGAGTTAGCAAATGTTAAGACAGAAGGGAACGTCCGGAAGATAATAAATAGGTTTAGGAAGCGTAGGGTGGGGGTTAGCGAGAAGATAGGGAGTGAGGAGTGGAGAGAGTTTTTCAAAGAATCATTCCAGGGCTCGGATTCAAGGAAGAAGGATGGGGGAAGTAGAAGAACGGGGGAGGCAGAGATGGAGGAGTTGAATGACGAAGAGATAGAGAAGCAGATAAGGAAGTTGAAAAGGTCAAAAGCAGCAGGGCTGGATGGGGTAGAGAGCGAAGCATGGCTGTTTAGTACACAAGAGGTTAGGGAGAGGCTGAAGGAGGTAGTGAAGAAAGTATGGAGGGGCGAGGGATTCCCAGGAGGGTGGAGAGAAGGGCTAATAGTGCTACTGTATAAGAAAGGGGATAGAGATAGGCAGGAAAATTATAGAGGGATTACGCTAATGAATACGGCGTATAAGGTATACGCGATGGTAGTGGCAGAGAGACTGCGGAAGGATGTCGAGGGGAAAGGAATATTGCCGGAGACGCAGGCGGGATTTAGGGCGGGTAGGAGTACTATTGACAATATCTACGTGATGCAGCACGTGGTGGATAGAGAATTAGCGAAGAAGGGGACGAGAGTGTACGCGTTTTTTGTGGATCTCAAAGCCGCGTTTCCATCGGTGGATAGGGGGAGGTTGTGGGAGGCAACGGAGGATAGGGGAGTAGAGAGAGGCCTAATTGAAAGGGTAAGGGAGATATATGAAGAGACCAAAGACAAGGTAAGAGGAGGGGAGGGGATTTCCGAGGGATTCTGGATGGATAGGGGTCTAAGGCAAGGGTGTCCACTTAGCCCAACGCTTTTTGCGATTTTAATTGCGGATATGGAAAGTAAGCTGGAGGCCGGGGTGGTAGGAGGAGTAAGGATAGGAGGGGTTAGAATTTGGTCACTAGCGTATGCAGATGACATAGTGTTGCTGGCAACCAGCGAGGAGGCCTTAAAGGAGATGATGAAGAGGTTGAGAAGATACCTGGATGAAAAGGGGTTAGAGCTGAATGCGGAAAAGTCCAAGGTTATGGTGTTCAGAAAAGGAGGGGGAAGGGATAAGGTAAGGGAGTGGAAGTGGAAGGGAAAGGAGGTACAGGAGGTGAAAGAGTTTGTGTACCTGGGCTTCGTGTTTCGAAGGAATGGGGGAGTGGATGGTCACATAAAAGAGAGAGTGAGGAGGGCAAATGTGGTGATGAGGCAGATGTGGGGGTTGGGAATGAAGTTATTCGCAGATGACTTTGGAAGGAGAATGAAATTGTTTGATTCACTAGTGATGAGTGTGCTATTGTATGGGGTAGGGGTGTGGGGGTGGAAGGAAAGTGAAGAGGTAAATAGAACGCAGGAGAGGTATGTAAAGTGGACCCTGGGGTTGGCAAGGAACACGCCTAATTATATTGTCAGGAGGGAGACGGGGAGAACGAGTGTAGGAATTCTAGCAGGGAGCCGGGCGTGTAAATATGAGGAGAAATTTTTGGAAGAGGGGGGAAGTAGGCTGGTTAGGGAGTGTTGGTGGGAGAAGGAGTACAGGGGAGGGGGTGGGAAGATGGATTGCAGATGGATGAAGTGAGAAGGATGCACGAGGAACGAAGGAAGGTTTATGAATTGGTTAAGCAAAACAGCATGGAGAGAGAGAGAAGACAGAAGGGGAAGAGAGAATAAGAGAGTCAAGATTTAACGGGAACTATGTGTGGATTATGCCAAGGGCAAGAGCGCAATATTTGTGTGAGAGAAAGGAAGTCAGGAACTTATAGCGAGGATGAGGTGTGGTTGTATGGAGGGTTTCAATAGGTTTTGGCTCTCTCGAGAGAAGAGGATGTGTGAACTGTGCGGAAAGGGGGATGCAAGAGTGGAGCACTGGCTGGAGGAGTGCGGGGAGGTGGAAAGAAGTGAGATAAGCATGGAGGCATTGTTGCATGAAAAGGGGGAAAAAGGGCAGTAGCATGGGTGAAGGGAGTGGTGGGTAAGATGGAGATGAAGAGAAGGAAGGAGGAAGAGGAGTGGAGAAGGAAAGATTGTAAATAGGAGAGAAAGTAGATATAAGTAAGATGTAAATATTGTAAATAGTAGATAAGTAATAGGTATTAGCTGCGAAAACAGAGGTTGGCAAGCGAGGCAATGCGAAAAAGTAGGGACATGCGAGCGAGGCGAGGCTAAGCGAGGAAGGCAAGGCGATACGAGCGTGCGGCTTAGAGATAAGGAATGGATGGATGTTAGTTTTTAAGGGTTAGTTTTAAGGAAATTCTGTAAAAAATGGATGTGTAAGCAAGTCAATTTTTTAAGGCCAGCAGGCTGAAAAATAAACGTTTATCTATCTATAAAACAATGATCGAAAATTTGAGGTTAGAATGTTACATTTTGTACTGCTTATATGGTACTTACCACAATTCCTTACAGAATTAATGATGCAGTGTTGAAGCGATTCAAAAACTTTAAAATCCAGTACAACAATAAACCTTCGAAGACGCCAAAAAACGAGACAACACTCAACAGCGGGAAACGGAAATTCGACCGGAAAGCAGCGCTAAAGTTGACTGTCTGCACGTGCGCTTTCCGCCGCTGGAGAAATTCCGTCATTGGCTGTAATCCAGCGCGTGATTCAAAATCGAATTCAATTAATTCGATTCTTATGAACTATGTTTTTTGCATCAAATTTTTTTTTAACAAATTTCTTTGAAAAATAAAAATTACTAATTTTTGTATGCAAATTAAATTAGGCCGTGTCTATTATCGTCCAGAAATTCTGTACGACTAGCCTTCTTAATTTTTCAGTATGACGAGTAAATATATAGAGGCTAGCTATACAGATTTTTTTTTCTGAATTTTTGTTTTGAAAAATAATTTATTCATATCGAAAAATCTCACACAATATTGTCTGCAATTTTTTCGATTTTTTATATATATATATAAACAAAGTCGATAAAGGTTGATACTTGCATTACATTTAAACTGTTTGAACTTGTAAATTTTGTTTTGTGAAAAAGCCGTTCAAGTAGTGAAAAGTTGGTTTACTTTATAATTTCTTGAACGATGTTCTTTTTTCAAGTTGAATTTTTAATGTGCCCGTTCTGTGCGTCGCATATGCTCAACATTGCGTGCCTGAAAGCGTGATTGCATGGTGCGACATATATGCGTCGCACTAAAACGCCTCTCACGAAATTGGAGTGAGTGCGGACGAAATGTCTGCATTTTCGCTCGCATGCGTGCGTCGCACGGCGTGCGGGTGACGTGCCCCGCACGGTTGTTCTCTGGGATAGTTTTAAATGAAAAACATCACTTTCAATTAAGTATTTTCACAAGATTTCATGAACTTACCTCTTTAAAAGTAGGTGCGAATTGGACTCTCATTGGACTCTCATTGGACTCTCTGGCAGTCCAATCCCTACCTACTTTTAAAGAGGAAATTCATAAAATCTTGTGAAACTACTTCATTGAAAGTGATGTTTTTCATTTAAAACTAGTAATTTCACAGCTATGAAGGAAGTAATTTTACAAGTTTTGGTATGATTACAAAAACTCAGTGGTAAAGTTACAAATTTTTTTTTACACTGCAAGTCATTATTATTTCACCACGTTTAAGGTGACCCGAATAATTTCCAACGTTCAACGTAGTAATTTCACCAAAGATTGTAATATTATCAATCTCATGTTTTAACACTAACACAGGAAGTTAAATTACATATGCAATTGTGATTAGAAATTCCACTTGTAATTTGATCACGTGGAACACGGTAAATTTGATAACTTGCGACAAGTTAAATTACACAACTGATCGGTCTTTTTGTTTCCCTTTTTCTACAGTGAGGGATAAATGTCAAACTTTTCTAAAACACGCACGCAC
>CAKNXH010051623.1:3622-34567 GCA_932178445.1 Andricus quercusramuli | reverse complement strand
ACCGTTACGCTGTAGCGTAATGTTTGCGTTCGGCCGGTCCGCCAGGGAATACTACGAATCCAAAAGAGGGTATGCTAGTATTAGTGAAAGAAGACAATATTCCTTGTATGCAATGGCCTTTAGCTAGGATTCATGAATTGCATCCAGGAAGTGATGGCGTGGTTAGGACTGTAACTTTAAAAAGCGCTAATCGAATGTTTGAAAGACCTGTAAGAAAAATTGCTGTTTTACCTATAAACTGTGACGATGTCGAAAAGTAATGTTGATCGTTTACTCTCTCAACGGGGGGGGGGGGGGACTATGTATAGTAAAATACTGTACCGTATTATATTCTCTCTACATGCCTATATATTTCTTTGAAATATGATTATGTTGTTTATCTTAACCCTACTCTAAAGAAGTGTATGCGGTTTAGGAACCAGAGAGAAAGAATCAGTATAAGGAGAACTTCGAAAGCCATATGTACTTTAATATTTGACTCTTCGAATAAAATAGAGATTTATACTTTTATACAAATAAAATTGATTCAATTATACGAAATGCTTGGCGTAATATTCCTAATTTATTAAGTGCATAAAATACACAGTATATTTTTCTAAAATGCACAACTAAATAACTTGTTGTATTTAGCCAAATAAATTTTTCTCGTTCTTAAAAATGGAATTATTGAAATTAAGAATTTCTTAATTCCTGACTTATTATACAAAAAAAAAAATATTAAGATACTAATACATTTGCTAATTTCATTATTCAAGTTTCTATAATATTTTTGTATTATAATTTTTTCTTGTTAAGTTTTTTATTATTATATTTCATTTTCTCTTAGGATTTTTATTTTGTCAATAGGGTTCTGAATTCCAATTTATTATAAAATTAATTTATATTTGTTATTGATAAGTGTCATTCTTAATATATAGTACCTATTAAACATTTCATCAAAAAACACATACTTACTTCCACATGTTAAATACCTATTGTTATTATCAAACATGTGTAAAGTTATAATTTTGATAACTTTATATTAAAGTGCCATTAGAATAAATCAAAATATTATGAATATAAATTGTTTAACGTTTTTAAATGTTGCTTGCATTATATGAAATTTTGAGAATACTGCGATATATAGCACTTTTGAAACAATGTTTTTTCAATAATCCTTTTAGATTTCAATGACTTTTATATTTTTCAAATATCAATTACCCATCCAAGAGTTGTTGGTCTTAATTTTGCACACTGAAATGATCGGGAATTTTTTTATTTAATATTAAGACCAATAATAAGACCAATGCTTTTCTGGAACAGGACGATCGACGCGCCACCCGACGGATTAGTTCACCCGTGAAGTGGAACTTGTAAGCGACAACTACTTTTCTCAGTAGTCGGATAGGGCTGGTTGAAACTGTTTAAAATTGAGTACACATACGAAGTATACTCGGCGAATTCCTGCAAAATGATAAAAAGTTGAAAAAGAGTGTTTCCACTTTCTTTGTATTTATAATTATATGGAGCTCATTTCACGAGCACTTTGCTTCCCGTTAGCAAATGTATTTTCTTCCTCATAAAGGAAGCATTATTTATTTTTTTTTTCAATGAAAGACACCATGTTATGATTACAGCAATTTATTGTAGATTTTTTCCAATAAACAAAACGTAGACTTATTTTATTTTTTCCATTTTTTAAGTACTAAGATAATAAATAATTTCTCTTTTTTTTCAATAACTATCTAATTCTTAGAATGAAGAAAACCTGGACTCATTTTTAATTCTCCTTTGCAAGCTCTCAAATTATTACTAATAAATGTATGTCCTTTTTTCAATAATTATCCTCATTTGCGTCATTTTCTCCAAACAAATCGTCATCCCCAGTTTTCTCTTCCTCATGATTATCGAGGGCTTTCCACTGTCCCTCGATTTTCTTTAGGTGCACAACATTTCTTCGGTATATCTGCCCTATTTCATCATTTCGAACTTCGATGTCTCCTCCTTTGCTTCTCTCCACCGTGTGTGTAGTCGGTCCGAAATTTACGCCTAATTTATTCTCCTTATTTGTATTTTTAACATGTACTTTGTCGCCCACTTCCAAATCGCAGTCCTTTGCCTTTCTTTTCCGATCTGTATATTCCTTTCCTCTTTCTTTCTTTTCCTGGTCTCTGTCTCTGACTTCCACATCCTCCTGTTTTTTACTAATATCACCAACCATAGGAATTTTGTCACGAAACTGCCTTCTAAAAAACAATTTTGATGGTGTTTTTCCAGTCACACCGTGTGGTGTGCTATTATACATGATCAAATATTCTAGGAGGCTCTCTTTCCAATCTATTCTTTCAGCTTGGCTGATTTTCAACCGTTTTATAATGTCACGGTTCTGGCGCTCGACCTCTCCATTTTGTTGTGGCCAGTATGGTATTGTGTTGTGGACAGTTATATTCCTTTCTCTACAAAATACTTTGAACTCTTCACTAGAGAATTGTTTCCCATTATCGGCCGTTATTGAAACAGGATAGCCAAGCCTGCTGAAAATTTCCTTCAGAAGATTAATTATCTCTGAGCTGGTGATCTTGCGACATATTTTGACTTCTTTATATCTGCTGAGGTAGTCGACTACTACTAAAATGTAATCGTTACTGGGCAATGGTCCCATCAAATCCATAGCTACATTAATCCAGGGTCCATCCGGTAATTCTCGCCGTTTTAACGGGTTTGGCGGGTTTGTTGCTGACACTAAAGTGCATCCTTTGCGTGATTTAACAATACTCTCAGCATTTCTGTCGTATCTTGGCCACCAAACTTTGGTTCTGAGGCGTGCCTTCATTGCGACGATACCGGGGTGGCCTTCATGAGCGGCTCTCAAAACTTGATTCCGTAGACTTTTTGGAATTACTATTTTTGTTCCTCTTAGCAATATACCATCATAGAAACATAGTTCATTTTGAAAAATTTTGAAATTTTTCACTTCGTCAGCCCATTTATTGTTGTATAGACCATCTTTAACCTATAATATCATCGCATCATCTTCAGAACAATCTCTAATCCCTCGTATTTTCACAGCTGTCGGTCTGGTAAATTCAACAGTTTGATGAATATAACTTTCATTTGTTGTTGATGATCTATCATCGAATGCAGCACAGAGTCTCGACAAGGGGTCCGCAATATTAGTCTTCCCAGGACGATATACTACCTTGAATTTATACGATAGAAGACGCAAGATCCATCTTTCTATTCGAGCACAAGGCTTGGATTTTGGACCAAATATTACCTCTTATGGCTTATGGTCGGTCACCAGTTCAAACTCCTTACCATAGAGGAAAATGTGAAAGTGTTCGACAGCCCAGACAAGTGCCAGGGCTTCTTTTTCTGTCTGACAATGTCGCCGTTCACAATCAGTCAAGGTTTTGTTCCCATATGCAATTATTCTAGGTCCGGACTCATGAATTTGGATTAATACTCCTCCTAGTCCAACGGGACTAGCGTCGGCAATCACTATGGTCTTATTATTTACGTCATAATATCCCAAAGTACGAATCTTTGTTAGTGCTGACTTTAGGGAGTCGAAGGCTGTCTGCTGGTTAACACTCCAGCATTTCTGGATGTTAAATCCTTTGCTTTCTTTATTTCGAAGTAATTCATTCAGGGGTTCCGTTATAGTAGCCAGATTTCGGATCCATTTTCCCACGAAGTTAACCAATCCCAGAAAACTTTGGAATTCCCCAATAGTTTTAGGAGGCCTGAACTGTTGAATGGTACAAATATATTTTTCTAATGGTTTGATTCCTTCTCCAGTCAGCTCATGACCTAAGAACTGTACCTTAGTCACTCTGTAAGTACACTTTTCTTCTTTCAAAACCACATTGTTTTCGGCTAATACTTGCAGTACCTTTTTTAACCTCTTGTCATGTTCTTCTATATCTTTTCCATAAACTAATATGTCATCAATAAAATTGACGACTCCTTCACACCCTAATAATATTCGTTCCATAGTTCTTTGATATATTTCCGGAGCACATGTGATTCCGAACATTAAACGTTTATATCTAAACAAACCTTTATTTGTAATAAATGTTGTTATGTGTCGAGAATCGGGATGAATTTCGATTTGATGGAATGCGTCACGAATATCCAATTTGCTGAAGTATTTTGCACTCCGCACCTTTGGCAATAATTTATCCATTGTTGGGAGTGGATGATTTTCACGCATGATTGCTGTATTTGCTCGTCTCATGTCCACGCAAATACGCACCTCGCCATTCTCTTTTAGTAATGGCACCATTGGTGATATCCATTTAGAAGAGCTTCGAACTTCCTCTATTATGTCTCGTTGGGCTAATTCCGTTATTTTAGCTTCTACTTTTTCTTCCAATGGTATAGGAATTCTTCGATAGGGTTGTGAAACCGGTGGGACAGAATTGTCTATGGGTATCTCAATTAAGACATCCTTAATTTTCTGGAATGCCTTCTCTTCAATTTGGTTGATGCCAATTCCTATTTCAAGTATTCCTAGTGACATGGCAGTTATCTTGCCCAAAAGGTTCCTAGAACCGTCGCTAACAACGTAAAATATAGCATCCTCAAACTTTCCCCTTAATTGTAGCTTGGCGTTGGAAGAGCCTTTTAACTTCATTGGAGTACTGCTACCATATGCCAAGAAGGTTTTATTTGGGTTTTTTATTTGGTTGTGTATTTGCACTTGGTTCTTCTTCATGGCTTCCCAAGATTTTTCGGTAATTAGATTGTGTTTACACCATGAGTCAATAAACATATCAACTTTTACCCCGCCGATTTTACACTTGACTGTAATGTCATCATCTATGTGAAAGACATAATCTATCTCTCCGGCTTCAGATACCTGGTTTACATTATTTGTCTCTTTCGTAGGTCGAAATTTCTTCTGATCATATCTTTTCTTGTATTCAGCTTCCTGTTTCCTTTTTACTGGTAGTCTGGTCCTACAATATTGTCTAAAATGTCCTTTAAGACCGCATTTCAAACATTCCTTTTCTCTGGCAGGACATGTGCTATCTTGAGATGAGTGTTTAGGGTTTCCACATCTACCACATCCTGTTTTCTTATCCACCCACTTCTTCTTCTGTGTTCCGCTTTCTATTTTATTTACGACCTGATGTGTGCTTTCATTTTTGTTTTCAAATTGTTCCATGTGGCGCGTTACAGCCTTGAGAGTATTTGCTTCCGCTATAATTTTATCCAGGGTAATTGCGTCACCAATTTGCAGAATCTTTTTTCGTAAGTCATTGGACGAACATTTTTCAGCTATCTGGTCGATAAGGTGTTCGTTCTTATCATGAAATTGACATTTATCTGTCTGTTGCCTTAAACGTACCAGAAACTTCTCAAATTTTTCGTTTGATTCTTGTTTAAGTAGTCGAAAATGGTAACGTTCATACACTTTACTTTGCTTAGGTGCGAAGTATGCATCGAGCTTCTTTATAGCTACGTCAAAGACGTCTATGCCATCTGCAGGTTCTAAATTAGGATTTGGGATATTGTAAAATATTTCTTTGAGTTCAAGTCCTCCAAAGTGCAATAAACTTGCTGTCTTTCTCTCATTCGTTTTTATTTCTGAAGCTACAATGTAGATCAAAAGTGCTCTTTTCCATTGTTCCCATCTTATTCCAACAGAAGTTGGGTCGCCTTCACTTTCGAATTTTTCTAGCGTCAGTGACATTTTGCTTGTATTTTGGTTACCTGACAGTCAATAAATTTAATGGTCAGAACTTGTCTGTTATGAGGTTTACTCTATAGGTCAGACTTTTGTCTGCATATTATCAATTTAATGATTCGTCAATTTAATGACCCGGCATTGTTTGCCCAATATCAATTTAATGATCAGAACATGTCTGCTGTGAGATTCACTTTGTGGGTCTGCCTAATATCAATTGAATGATTCGTCAATTTAATGACCCGGCATTGTTTGCCCAATATCAATTTAATGATCAGAACTTGTCTGCTGTGAGATTCAGTTTGAAGGTCAGAATTTGTCTGGCTAATATCAATTAAATGATTCGTCAATTTAACGTATGGGCATTGTTTTCCCAATATCAATTCAATGAACAGAATGTATCTGATATGTATATATAGTTACTCAAGGTTAGGTAGAGAAGTTAATTGAAAATAGAGTCCTCGTTTATTCATTATATTCAAGGCCAACCTTACTTTTATCACACAGCCTGCCTTGACCCATCTCAATAATATCCACCTTCCAACAATCCAGCATTAATGTGCAACCATTCAACAATAATAATGAACCAATAATTACACATCAATAATACCAAACAGCATATACATATACCAACATACACACACCAATAGAATGGCCAACCAAATTTCATGATTATATTCAACAAATCTTAATATACCAATCGAAAATATTGCATATATTATACCTGCGCTTAAAATTATCCTAATAAAAATTATACACATACACATATATACATATGCCCTCCCTTAAACATCTCACCCGAAACAATACTTCACTCACTCCATCCAACACAGAAAAATCAACATACAAAACATTGCATGATATTGATTTAATTTAACAAAAAAATTTAAGATCATTGGCCGCATTGCAATCGAAATGCCTCTCTGTTATACAATGTTTGACACGTTACCAGGCAAAAGTAACGCGTTAACGTTACCGTTACTGCCTTAAAATTTGTAACGCGTTACCACTTTAAATTCCAAAAAGCTTTAGATAGTTTATTTTTTTGTTTGAAAGTGTTTTAAAACTTGAAAATAATATATTTCAGTTTAAGTAATTTAATAACGAATTTTATATATATATATTTTTTTTTTACGAAGGAAGGTGGTAAATGTGCTATCGCACACCGAGAAGTGATCCGCACTTGACGGTAGTTTCGGGATATAGATATCATCACTACAATGATCTGAATATATGTGAACATACAAAGATCTTAATTTGACCATTATAGTGATGCTACCAACGACCGACTAAAAACCACCACCCTTTCTTCTTGGCAGGAATCCTCCCCCGGACCGCTTTAGCATTACTTCAGGGGGGTGCTGTTTCTTGCCTGCTAGGGCATCTGCTGGTTTCCTTTTCTTTGGCTCCTTGTCCCAACCAGGATGTACGCATCGTCCTCAGTATGTGCGGTAATACCGCACATCAGGCTCGTCGGCTTTCGACATCCTGGTTAGGGGTGTTGGTTGGACTGCCTCCGGCTCCTGGTAGTTTCTTCCTATTGGAATATACTTCACTGCATAGTCCAACCAAGATGTTACGCATCGTCCTCAGTACCACGACGATGTCGTGCATCGGGCTCGTCGGCTTTCGAACATCTTGATTGGGCATTGTTGAATCTGGCTGGTTACTTCTTCCTCAATGCAGCTGCACACATCGTCCTCATCAGCGGAACAGATGTTCCGCCTCGGGCTCGTCGGCCTTTGGCAGTTTAGGGCTTGGGTAATTTCCTCGCTGGCATCCTCAATCTCTGATCTGTACTTTTTCTTTCTTCTTGCGTAGAATGGTTTCGACATAAGTAGAAACTCTGTTCCACCATTCCTCGCTTTGAAGCATCACCCCGACAATATTGTCAGGCGTAATGTCTCCAATGTCGCTTTCAAGCCTATACTTATGTTCGGCCCAGCGTTCGCATTCAAAGAAGGTGTGTTCAGCATTGTCGGCGTCCTCCTCACAATAACCGCACGTAGGACTACTTACTTTTCCCCTCTTGTATAGGTAGTTACGAAAGTACCCATGTCCTGAGAGGAATTACGTTAAATGGTAATTTCTTTCTCCGTGCTTTCTGCCTATCCAGGTGCTCAGTTCTGGGATCAACCTTTTGGTCCATCTTCCTCGGTGATCATTGCTCCAGTGTTGTTGCCTTTGTCCCATAGTGGCTGCTCTGGCTTCGCCTTTCGCTGTTGCTTTGGTCACGTCAGGTCTCCTGCGAAACACTTTCTTTTTCTCTTGGGCTAGAAGATCGATCGGTATCGTCCCCGCGATTACTAGGATCGCTGGTTCGGATACCGTGTGATAAGAGCACGCAATTCTGAGTGCACCTTTTCGCTGAACCGCTGCCAAACGTCTCCGGTGTGTCTTCTTATCTAGTGCGTCCGCCCATATTTCCGCTCCGTAAACCATTATGGACTGGCCCACTGACATCAGCAGTCGGCGCTTGCTGGGTCTCGGGCCACTCACGTTGACCATAAGTCTACTGAGTGCCGTCGTGTCGCCTGCTGCCTTATCCGCTGCCTGTTTAAGTTGTTCACGGAAGGAAAGCCTGTTGTCCATCCAGATGCCCAGATGCCTCATGGCTGCCTTCGTGGTGACCACTGTCGATCCTACTTTCATCGGTATCTGCATGATGATGTATTTTTTTGTGACTAGAACCAGCTTGGTTTTCTCCGTGGCCAGGTCCAGACCATGATCGCCCATCCATCTACCCACACGTCTCATTACCTGATTGAGTTTCCACTGCAATTCCTCCGTTGTTCTTGCAGCAATTACAGCAAGTATGTCTTCCGCATACCCCGAACGGTATGCATCATCCGGCATCTCTATTCTTAGGATTTCATCGTAAGAGATGCTCCACAAATCGGGGCCGAGGATTGAGCCCTCAGCAGCTCCGGCTGTGATTATCTTCTTTCTTGGGCCCTCTGTGGTGTCGTATATGAGGATTCTATCAGAAAGATAGTCTCTTAATACACGCATGAGGTATTCAGGTGTTTTGAAGCCCTGCAACGCCTTAATCATCTCGGTCCACTTGGCCGAGTTGAACGCATTTCTCACATCCAATGTTGCCAGTAGCACGATTTTTTTGGTGAAACGGCTTCCTTTTTCCACTCTAACAATTGTGTCTACCACTTCTTGGACTGCGTGAATTATAGAACGGCCCTTCCTGAAGCCGTGCTGTCTTTCGGAGAGATCTCCCGCCGCTTGAACAGCCGCCAGCAGGCGAGGCTTCAACATTTTTTCCATGAGCTTCCCAGCGGTATTCAACATACACAGTGGTCTGTATGCCGATGCCAGCTCTCAAGAAACAGTTCATCATGTTCAGTAGCATATCTGGACAAACACGTGCTACTGCTTTTAACACCTCCGCCGGTATACCGTCCGGTCCTGACGCTTTCTTGTTCTGGAGAGAGGTCACTGCTGTTACTAATTCCTACTCACTGAAAAGTGGTATGTCTTTTAGAGGGGTTCCGTAACGATCTTTCTCTCTTACTGGATGTGTCGGGAAGAGTACGTCGACGATGTGCCTCATAGCTCCCGCTCCCATTTATTCGCTCGCTGAGAGGGCCCCGAGCTTTCGTGTTACTATTCTGTAACCCAATCCCCAAGGCTTATCGTCTACTTCTTTGCGCAACTTTCCCCAGCACTGCCTCTTACTTCTCTTCATAGCCTTGCCCAGTTCCTTCTTCGCAAGCTTATATGCCTGCACGCATATTGCCCGCTTTCTGGTGGCTGTCCGTCTGCGTCTTAAACACTCCCTTCGGAGGTCGGCTATTTCTTGCTTCCACCAGTAAGCGGAGTCCTTATTTCTGTGCCTCTTCTTTCGAGGCATCGAAGCTTCACAGGCCTGATTTATGATCTGCATGGTGGCTTTCACAATTGCTTCTGCCCCCATATCAGGTCTCTGCATAAGACTGTTCTGTCCTTCAATTACCGCCAGGGATAGTTTTTCGATGTCCATTTTCGAAACGTTCCATCCTTTGCCCTTCCTCTGAGATGTACGGACTCCTAGGCTTTCTCGTATGGTGAACTGTATATACTGATGATCGCTTCCAGTATAGTCCTCAAGGACCTCCCAGTTCTCCATAAGTAGGGCCACTCCTTCTGAAGCCAGAGTAATATCCGGGATCGTTCCTACGTTGCCAGCTCGTCTGAAAGTTGGCGTTTTGCCGGTGTTCATGACAAGCAGGCCCCGTCTAGCGGCCATGTCCAGGATACGCTTCCCTCGCGTGCCGGTTTTGGGCATTCCCCGTTCCACCGCCCTTGCGTTGAGGTCTCCGGCCGCTATTACTCCTCCCTCAGCTTCCTGTATCGTATCCTCCAGTAGATCCAGTTTTTTCTGGAAGTCCTGAATGCCCTCGTCCGGTGTGAGGTAGCAACTTACATAGGTGACACCTTTGCTCTTAATCTAGACGTAGCCGTCTCCTGAGCCATGGCTTTCAATCGGGAGTCCCCTTTGATTTCGCACCCATATGGCTGCCGTGACAAGGTTATCCGCAGACCATGTTGGGGTGTCCTTATCCTTGTATTGTTCGCTAATGATAAGGAGATCGATGTTTTTTTCGCGGACTAGATGATCTAGAAGATCGTTCGCATCTTTGTTTCTGTAGAGGTTGGCCGGCAGAAATCTCGCCATACCTACTTTTGCTTTACCTGGTGGAGTACCTGCCTAAAGACAAAACATGCCCCCGTCCCTGGTATGTGCTTGAGGTTCTGGCCCTCAGGCTTATTCGTCGATCCTTTGCATAATAAGCAGTGCGGTTCAGACATACAGACGTTTGCCCTGTGTCCGCCCATGCCACATTTATAACACAGGCCGCTGCGATCTGGCCCTTTACAAAGTCTGGCTCGGTGTCCATAGTCTAGACACTTAAAGCACCGATCGATCCGTGTCCTTCGTCTGACCCTGCTGTTTGTCCACCCCACTTTTATGTGTGCGGTTTCCAGCAGTTCGTTAGCTGCTTTTTCTTTAAGCACCACGATAGCGATCACTTGTTCTCGCCGGTTGGCCTTCATGATGTTCACCTTTGCGCCTTCTGCTTTTGTGCCAAAGTCTCTCTGAAGCGCCTCCTCAACTTCCTCTCTCGTGGTGACACTGTCGAGGTCTAGAATATCCAGTTTGACAGTGCAAACCAGATTTCTCATGGTTCCCATGTCACCCAGGTGCTTCTGTAAGGCTTCTCCGAAGGCTTTAATGTGTTTCGTTTCTTTACCTAGCTCCAATAGGATCTCTTCATTTCTGGTCTGACGGATTGACCTGATGCAGGTTTCTGTCTCTTCCGGCTTAAGCTTTGACTTAATGCCTCCCAGGACCTCTGCATAAGATTTCCCTTCTGCTGGCTTGATTAGCACTGCTTCGAGGCCTGGTTTCCTGTTCGGCTTCCGTTGGCCCTTCGGTTTTGGAGCCTTGTCGTCTGCCTTCGTTCTCCTATTTGTCGTCCTTTGAGGGGTTTCATCTCCTCCCAATTGGTTATTGGTTTTCTTGGCCTTCTTGCTCGTAACCAAATTCCAATTCTGAAGAGCTGCATCTCCCTTCTTTTTCTTCTCTACCCGCGTAGCTGATTGGTTCTCAGCTGGACTTGTTGTGACTCGCTTGTTCTTTGGAGTGTGAACCGGCATGCTCATACCCTTGCAAGGGTTCTTTGCACCCTCCATCTGCAGTCCAACGAGACCATCAATCTCCTTTTTTTGATTTTCTCGATTATACTTCAGATCTTCAATCAACTCAACCATCTCCTCAATGCCAGTTTTAACCCTCGTACTAATGTTCTGCTGCTTGTCAGCAGCTTTTGTCATTGCCGCCGTTAATTCAGACATCTTACTGATTATGTCCTCAATGGACGTCTCTTCAGCCTGGATGCTCTTCTGTAGGGCAATCGTGCCCTTTGTGGTCTCCTTGTGAGATGAAATCGCGGGTTCGGATCTCTCAATGTCAGTTTTGAGAGTTGCCGCATGTTCTGCTACGCTCGTGTCTTCTTTCCTTAAATCTACTTGCTTTGTGATGAGGTTCTCCATGAAATATCGCCAGCGCATCGTGCGTGGAGGGGCGGGCCGAAATAGCTGGGAACGGGTATACCCTCGGACTTAAGTCCTACCCCAGTTCCCTGGGGCCCAGCCTTCGTTTGACCATTCCCGTGAAACATGGACGGACTGGAACTCGCCCGGGGCACTGCAAATTCCCACCTCTGCAGCCACCACGCACTTCCTGACCAAGGCCCGAAGGGGCTGGCTTCTGATCCTTACTGCAGCTGACACCTCGGCAGTGCAAGCACACATAAGGCCCTTGCCACGTCAGCGGGCTAGGCAGACGTGGTTTGGCGCACTCCTAGTGGGCCACAGCAGGAAACAATCGTGGTTTTTTCTCGGTGTATCCTTCACCCAGTGTGTTTGGTCCGCGGGGCCTATTTTATTTCAGCCCTACCTTCTGTTTCCAGCGAGCATTCCCCTATCCGCCACCTGTGGACGCGCCAAGTAGGGGTGACACCTCCCTTCCCTGCAGACAACTACGGAGGTCCTTGGATAACGAATGTTATATTAATAATCTGTAAACTGTTTTTATTTGATTGCACTATTTTTAATTCTAAATTAAAAAATTTGCATAAAATTTATTTTTATACATATAGACGAGGACGCAGATAACATTGAGCAAACATAAATAGTGTAACGCAGTTTCTCTTTTAATTTATGTTCAGGGGGTCCTAGATAATAAAAAAATGCAGGGTGCCAGCTCCTGATAGTGTGCGTTTGCCCGGGGTGTGGGGGTAGGGGGTGAGCGCACGGAACGGTTGTATCTATTATGAATTAATCAGTTAATTCGCAACTTTCTCCTAAAATAAATGTATTTTTCTTTATTTGTGATTAACTAAACATATTTAACCAAAATCTAGTGAAAAACTCCCAGAGATGTCCAGTTTTTTCTCAAATTGGTATCCTATGCTCCTTATTGTTAAATAATTATATAATTTTAATACATTTCTTCTAATTTTTAATAAATGTATATTTGTTTCAGCAATTTTGATTTGCTCAAGCAGTTTTCTTTCGTTAACTTGAAAAAAATTAAATCAAATAAAATACATATAATTATTTTTTTGACTGTATAGTGTACAGAAAGAATATATTAATAATTTTCTAATTGTTTGAACAATTACTTTTCCAAAAATATTTTTTCAATCATATTTTCTGAATTAAACATAATATTGAATGATTTCGAGGAGTAATAAATGTTGCTAAAAACTTTACGTTATTGCTCATACAATTAATTATTGTTTTTTTATTCAAATTTTTATTCAAATTGAGTATGAATGGTTCACATCTTCTTTGGCGCATTATTAAATAAATCATGGAAGTCATAATAAAATTTAAATCATAAAATTGTATTTATCATTGATTTTTTCATATTTTTACAATCTTTATCATAATTATATTATACAAAAGCACATTCACTAACGCAAATTATGATTCAAGTTTCAATAGATTGCTTTTTTTCATTTCCATACTCGTTATAAATATTAAAACGTGTCGCTGATTCTCGTTTTAGCTTCATACGATTATTTATAAAACATGCATGCATCATGTAAATCATGATCCATGAATCATGTGCAGTGCTCCCAATTTGGTTCCCCAACCTCACTGCGCAAGCGTCGCACCAGCAGCCTTAAAGGTCTGGAACCAAAGAGCATGGAACAATTATTACACAAGGAAATTGAGCACTTCATCTCGGCGAATTCACGTAACTTTTTTTCGCGATTTGGAATCTCGACATCTTTCCTTCAAGAAAACGCATCGGAATGGATGAAGAACGAAAATTACTTGCGAGGCTTAACAATTGGTAAACATTTAACAGTAGTAAATGATACTGCTGAAAGAGGTGTTCAATTAATATCGGACTTTAACTGCTTGATAACAAGAAACGAGGAGAAAAAACAGTACTGGAAGACACAAAAAATATATATTAAAATATATTTACGAAAATAATTCCATGTTTATTATTTTATATTATTGATCCACATCTTTTAATAGAAAACTGCTTGAACAAATAAAAATTGTTTAAACAATGGCACGATGTTTTTAACGGAATTTACTACTCCTCGAAATCATCCAATATTATATTTAATTCAGAAAATACGATTTGAAAAATATTGTTGAAAAAATAATTGTTTAAACAAATTATATTCGTTTAAACAGTTAAAAATTGTTAATATATCCTTTCTATACACTATACAGCCAGAAAAATAATTTTATGTATTTTATTTTATTTTTTTAAAGTTATCGAAAAAAACTGCTTAAGCAAATCAAAATTGTTTAAACAAATATAAATTTATTAAAAATTATAAGAAATGCATTAAAATTATATAACTATTCAACAAAAAGTAGCATAGGATACCAATTTCAGAAAAAACTGGACATCTCTGGGTCAATTTTCAGAAATTTTGAAAATATACAGTAAGTAATTGTTTAAATAATTGCATAATGTTTTTAAAAAAAATCACTACTCCAAACAATGACAAAATATTACATTTCAATCAGAAAATACGATTATTTTTTACATTTTTGGGAATAAATAATTGTTTAAATAAGTTACATTTGTTTAAACAATTAAAAATTGTTTAAAAAGTCATGGAAAATATTCAAATTGTTCATTAGTAATTGTTTGTATGAAAAAGACGACGTAAATTGTTGAAAAGTAACAATAATACATAAAAATGTACTTTTTTGATTTTTGGGTCATATTTGGGGCATTTGGGGGGGGGGGGGGGGGGTAAGGGCGAATTGAAAATAAAAGTTATTAGTATGCTTTTATGTCATAGGTACTCCTCTTCAATCCCTAAAATGTTTGGCACGTTCCGATCAAACCCTGAAGTATGAGTTCAATTTTTCGAAAATCCAAAATTTCCCCATGTTAATTAAATGGGATTTTGAAGTGCCCGGTGGCACGTGTTAATATTCGAATTTCGAAAAAAAAAATAGGGATTTTCTTTCTCCGGAAATGGAAACTTTTTTGGGGGGGGGGGGACTTGCCCTGTAGCTCGAAAAGCGTTTTTTGGATCACCCTAATGCTAACCCAATAATCAGTGACATTTGAAGAGAAAAACGTTTTGAAAAAATTGAAATCTGTTAATAATTAGAACTCTCACGTAAGGAAAACTGAGTAAAATCTTCAAAATGAGATACATTTTTCTCAAATATAATCGAAATCTAACGCCTATGTACAGGTAGAAGCAGCTTTTCACACACTGAAGCGAGTGAGCATGCACAAAATTGATAATTTCAAATAAATAAATTAGTTTACATATTTGGGCACAATATTTTTCGACATTCACTTGAGATCTGTTAATTTTGTTAACTCGATGTTGAAATTTGTTTATTCTTCTTTAAGTTAAGCTATTTGAATTCTTTATAAAATAAATCCAGAATTGAAGCCATTTCGTCAATTGGTCGAGAAGCTCTTACATAAATAGTGCGAATTTCAAAGTTTTCTTAAGTTTTAAATAAATTCTAAAAATAATAAGCTCCTTATAATGTTCTTATAATCATCTTTAAGGTTAATTTATATATAATCGTATTAACTTATCAGCATAATTGTGTAATTTTTTTGTTGCATGTTGCAATTCTTTAAAGCTGGAACAATGAAGTACGTCAAATTCGTTTAAAAGTTCCATAGGTCATTTCATCTGTGGGAAAATTATAATGCTAAAAATAAAGTACATGTAATATATTGAAGAAACCAAAAATTCGCCTTCCATAGTTTAATTGAAAAAGAAATTTCGATGGATGAAGGCAAAAAGAGTCAAAAACTCATATGTTTGGTAAAGTATGCGACAAAGTGTGCGAACCAATGCCAACGAAACGTCGCACACTTTACCAAACATATGAGTTTTTGACTCTTTTTGCCTTCATCCATCAAAATTTCTTCTTCAATTAGATGTAATATAGTTTTTTATATGATTTTGAATAAAGTGTTTTTTCTCACAACCTACCTCCTATAATCATAATTTTTTTCAAAATTATAGAAAAAAATTTGTCACGCTATTACGGAATTATTTTGTGACTGTACAGAACAAGAACTGTATTTATTTGGAAAATAGCCCTATTGTGGGCCCAAAGATGGCCCCTCGCATTGATTAGAATTAAAAAAGGATCCTTGTTAGGGGCCAAATCAAACTTTCTTTGACGACCCCCAACAAGCTTGCGTAACCATGTACCTAAAGTTCCAAACGTTCAAATGAACGAAATGGAAAATAAATAAATAAAAATAAAATTTTCTCAATTTCGTCTAGCCAAATTAGTTCAAAAATGCATAAAAGTGCAGATACCCAGGTGCGAATTTGGGTTGGCAACCAGAGTTGACGGTCGGCCCAAGGCCGGGCCGGCTTTGGCAACCGAATTTTGCTGACCAAGGTTGGCCCAACTATAGCAGTTCGAAGCCACCTTAGTTGGGCCAAAAATGGCTTCCAAAATTTACCCGACCGTCGGCCCAACTGTGGCCCAAGGTAGGGTCGACGGTCGTTTGGACTTTGGTTGATTGGCTCAAAATAACCATACCACTGCGGTCGGCCTGACTCTGGGCGATAGTTGGCCCGACCATCGGTTAATATTATCCACTGCAAGTAACCTCACTTTTGCCGACCGTCGGTCCAACTCTGGCCCAAGGGTGGGTCGACGGTCGTTTGGGCTTTGGCGAATTGGCTCAAAATAACCATAACACTACGGTCGGCCTGACTGTGGGCGATAGTTGGCCCGACCATCGGTGTAATATTATCCACTGCAAGTAACCTCACTTTTGCCAACCGTCGGTCCATCTCTGGCCCAAGGTTGGGTCGACGGTTGTTTGAGCTTTCGCAAATTGGCTCAAAATAACCATAAAACTACGGTCGGCCCGACTCTGCGGTACGAACCTTCAAAAATCAAAGTTGGCCCAACATTGTTGTCCAAGGTTGGGCCGACATCATTCTAATAGTTGGCTCGACCGTGGACCGTCGATCATTTTGCAGAAGAAGCGTTGGTTAGCTAACGCTTCCTCCCAATGTTGGGCCAACTTTGAAAACCAATGGTATGCCAACCTTGTATTCCGCGGTTGGCTTAACCATGACAACTATTGTTGGCCCAACTGTGTAAAATAGGGACGGCATGCGATATCATTACGCTGGTTGGCCCGACCATTGGCTCACAATGTTGGGCCGAACTTGCAAAGATTAGGCCAACCATGGCCCGACCGACAAGTCCGTGATAAAATTTCTAAGTTCCGGCGATGCAAATTTCAAATGCTCATTAAAAATGACATTTTATGTCATTATAAAAAATTGTGAAATGGCCTAAAACGCGAAAAACAAAATATTACACGAAGAAAAATTAGTCAAATTGGGCGTCAAAAAATAAAAGTTCGAAAAAAATTGTATAAAAAATGTTTGAAAACAATTATTTAAAAAAAATTTGTTATAAGAAATTTTTGAACAAAAATTGTTTGAAGAAAAATGTTTAAAACAAAAAATTTGTTAAAAAAAATTAAAACAAAAATGTTGAAAAAAATGTGTTATCGGTTAAAATTATTTCATTTATATTTCCGTTAACAATTAATTCATTTCACATCTACATGATGTCACATAATATTAAAAAAATTAATGAGAAAAAAGAGTTAAAAAATTGTTTCTTTTCAACTGCTTTGAGCTGTACCTTATGAGGATGGTTTTTTCGTTGACTTTTAATTCTTTAGGTATAGAGTAATGGGTAAGACTCCCGACTGCCAGGCGATAGATTCAGGTATAGATGTAGGTTCGAAACCCCGTAGTGTTAGAAATTTTTTTTGTAATATTATGTTTAAAACTGTAATATATGTATTCATTCTAAGCAGGACCATTAGCATTGATAGTCAAAATACTCGCCATCAATTATTATCCCAGCAAAAAAGAAAGAATTGATACGGATTGGGGCGAATTGACATTTTTGTAATGCGCGTGAATCCCGTTTTCTGATTCGTTCGAACGGATTGAGATCATTTAGATAAATTGATACAGCGCGAGTTGAGTGCGTGTGAATTCGTATGAATGCGTGGTCGAGGTCAATCAGAAAAAAATTAATAAAAAGTGCATGCGTCGAGACTTGAAACAGTGATCCCTCGTGTATCAGTCGAGAGTACCCGCCACTGAGCTACGAGACAATTTACTAAACATTTAAAATAAATTCGATATGCCCTGCACGTTCGTTTTCCTGTTACGGATTAAATTGTATAAATCAACACTTGCTGAAATTCGCCATGACGCATTGGGGCGAATTCAAGTGTGTATTTTACTCTCACGTATTCAGACGCATTGACCAATGCTGAAGCGTTTGCCTGCTGACGCATTGAAGTGAATTCGCTGACTTTAAACTTTTGCACTGTATTTGTACGTATAGAAAGATTCAAAATTGAAATAACGTCTTCACGAATTTACATGCATTGACAGATAGGTCCAATGCGTCATGTTCGCAAAGCGGGATTTGCAGGGTATCTTAGTCTTGTCAGTTCAATTCGTATCAATACTTTCTTTTTTGCTGGGATTTATTTTTTGAATACTTATTTTGTGTATTTCCACCTATTTAGTACGAACCTTCGAAAATCTAAGTTGGCCCCGCATTGTTGTCCAAGGTTGGGCCGACATCATCATAATAGTTGGCCCGACCGTGGACCGTCGATCAATTCGCAGAAAAAAAGTGGATTAACCAACGCTTCCTCCCAATGTTGGGCCAACTTTAAAAACCAATGGTATGCCAACCTTTTATTCCGCGGTTGGCTCAACCATGGCAACTATTGTTGGCCCAACTGTGTAAAATAGGGACGGCATGCGTTATTATTACGCTGGTTGGCCCGACCATTGGCTCACAAAGTTGGGCCGACCTTACAAAGGTTGGGCCAACCATGGCCCGACCGACAATTCGCACCTGGGTAGGGCCAACACACAATGTGTAGAATGACCGCCTGTATACACTTTTTTCTCGAATAGGGTTGTTTCACAATTTTAGATAACATCATTTTTTAATACCTAATTTTAATCTAAACTCAATGTGCGTTCCAAATTTTTTTTCTGTTGAGTCATTCAACAGAAAAAAATTATTAAAAATTGAAGGCGGGAAAACACTTATTCAAGTTGGTGTCACGTGACTCAGAGGTTCTCATAATTATCAATGTGACGATGTGGCTTTGAAGTAAACTAACGAAATTTATGGTAAAGAGGTTAGGCCACTGTCAGGTGTCAATTCTAACTATTTTTATTTGATAGCTTAATTTATTGTGAAAAGAAAATTTGTGCAAAAAAGTATTTTCATTTTTGACACGAACAAAAACTTCTATATCACAGTAGCGAAACATAACCTATAAGATACGTACATACATGGACATGTTCGTATTATGGAAAACACATTTTTATATATAAAATACAAAATTCACGTATTCAGAAGTTTAATCAATTATGACAAACTATAATTGTACAATAATTGTTAGAAATAATATATTTATAAATGCGCTTTACCGTTGCACTTTCACTCCTCGTATTTCTGCACTTACGAAGTCACAATTACCCTTAAAATACTCCGCTACCATAAACATATCTATTTTCGGTATTATTATTATTATTATACCATTAAGCCATTTCCCTTTCGGGGTAGGCGTGACTTACTCGGTTGGAAAGTAGTGGTATAGGTATATAGGTGTAAAGTAGGTCGTTATATGGTATAAGGTAGATAGGTATATAGGTATATGTGTTATGGTATAGATATTTTAGATTGATCTGGAGTTTTCGTGTTATTTATTCAAATAACACGTTCACTCCGCAACACTGCTCCGACCCAGGTTGCTGATCAATCTCTCTAGCGATCACCCCAAGTGAGGAGCCTCACAAAATTGTTATGTATGGTTCCCCACTTGGGCCCATTAGTATCCAAGGTCTTAGTTTCAGGCATCATTCACTCTATTGTCACTCTGCTTATAAACTATTTGTCGCCACACATTTCTGTCCTGGCATACTACTCTAGCTTCATTTACGTCCATGCATTTCTTCATGCAAGCTCTTCTGTTCCTATGACTTCTTATGTCTCTTCGGATCAATGTCTCATTTACAGATTCTAACCATTCTTTCGGCGGTCTACCTCTGGGCATTCTGCCATTTACTTTACCTTTATATACTTGCTTCGTCAGTCGTTCATCTTTCATTCTTTCAAGATGTCCGAACCATCTTAACTGATTTCTTTCCCATATGTCAACTAGCGTGTCTCCTGTACCACATTCTTTGAGGATTATCTCGTTTCGGACTTTGTCCATCAGTGTTTTTCCGCATATTATGCGCAGAGGTTTCATGCCGATCGCGTTGATTTTTCTCCTGTCCTTTTCTTGACAGGTCCATGCCTCGCTACCGTATAGTACAGTTGGTACGAATATGGAATTATGTATGGCCATTTTAGCTTTTTTTGATATGTTTTTATTCGTGAGGATGGATCCTGCTCTACCGATAACCTGCTTACCCTTATTTATGCGCCTATCTAATTCCCCATCTATTTTTCCGTCGCTAGTGAATAGACTACCTAGATATACGTACTTGTCAACTTGTTCTAATCTCACATCATTTAGGACAATGTTGCATATTGTTTTCTCACTTTTTCCCTCAAAAACCATGACTTTCGTTTTATTCACGTTAATTTTGAGGTCCATGTTTTTCATGCTTGTGTTAAGTTTAGTCAACATTCTTTGCAAGTCTTCGACTGATTCTGCCATAACAATCTTGTCATCTGCGAAAGCCAACCCACGTACTTTGACGGTTTCGAGATCTATACCTTTTTCGTTGAAGAGGGCAGTTCTTAGACACTTATCCATGAATATGATAAATAGCCACGAGGACATAACGCATCCTTGTTTCACGCCTTGCATTATATCGAACCAGTCACTCAGTTTCCCATTTACCCTTACACTTGCTTTACTACCCGTATATATTGTTTTTATTGCTTGTAGGAGCCCTCCATTCACTCCATACTCTTTAAGGACTTCCCAAAGTTTACTTCTATTTACCGTGTCGAAAGCTTTTTCTAGGTCAATAAATGCACAGAAAACTTTCTTTCCTACTCTCAAGCTTTTTTCTGTGATCTGTCTTAGGCTAAATATCTGATCTGTACATGATCTTCCTGGCATAAATCCACTTTGGACTTCCCATATCTTCTCTACTGTAATTTCCATTACCCTACGAATAAGTATTTTTGAGTATATTTTACTTACGGTACTTAGTAGGCTGATACCTCTGTAATTACTGCAGTTGTTTTTATCTCCCTTTTTATATATTGGTACAATAATCGCCTTTCTCCAATCGTCTGGGATTTCTCCTGTCTCGAAACATAAATTTATCAATTCGCACAACCTGTGAGGTATGTACTCGCCACCGTATTTAAGCATTTCAGCGCTAATACTGTCTAAACCAGCAGCCTTACCGTTTTTCAAGTTCTTAATTATATCTCTGACCTCAGTGACACTGACTTTTTCAATTGGGTTTTCTATTGCATTATGTTCAATGTCGTAGTTTTGTTGCCCTATATCTTCACCTCCTAATAGTTCTTTAAAAGAGTCTTTTAAAGCGTCTACTATCCCGTCTATATCATATAGCATTTCACCTTCGCTGTTTCTCATGCTAAAAAACTCTGTACTTTTACTTCCCTTCATCTCTTTAAATAATAGTTTCATAATTCCTTCAAAGCAGTTTTTTATTTTGTTCTCTTCTTCTGTTCTGGTTTTCTCTTTACTCTCTTTGACTAGACGTTTAATTTTCCTCTTTTTGTGTCTGTAATCATTTTTGAGTCTATTTCTCTCCTCATCGCTAAGACCTGTCATGTTCAACGTTCTTTTGTACGCTTCTTTCTTTTCTTGTTGGGCTGCCGCAATTTCATCGTTCCACCACGCATCGCCAGACTTTTTTCCTACCCTCGCCATACCACACACTTCAATCGCAGTTTCAACAATGGTATCCCGCAATAAAGCCCACGCACCTTCTACATCTTTGTTCCTTTCAAGCGACTCCCAAATTGCCTTATCTATCCGTTCGTTTATCTTATTCTGAAAATCTATTCGTAATTCCGGTTTCTGTAAATTTTCGACCTTGATTCGCGTTTGTTTCGTTTGTTTGGTTCTCTTTCTTCTCCACCCCCGCCCTAAGTTCATCCTGGAGACTAAAAGGTAATGATCAGTATTGCATTCGGCCCCCCTCATGACTCTTGTATCTGTAACTAGTTCTCTTAGTCTTTCATCTGCAATAACGAAGTCAATTATAGGTAGATTTCCGCTATTGGCTTTTACGAAACCTTCCTTTGACTTTTTTTTAAATAATATTTTGCGACTTCTATTTTCGACGTGCAGATAACCAAAAACAAAACATCGGCACAGAAAAAGATATTTGAGAACCACTGACACATAAGCTGTGATTGGTGGAAAATCCGACCCCTTTGACGTCAGAGGGGCCCTCCAATCGACATCGTGATAGAAAATTCAAATTTCAACATTAAATTAAAAATAGTATACAATATGTAACAAATATTTTATGGGCGTTTTTAAAATTAGAATTTTATAAGCTATAAGATCCATTCATTAGAAAAGTGATATCTGACTTTGGAAACAACCCTATTAAACATAGTGTTAAATTACGTTGTTATAAAACAAGTTTCTTCAGTGGGATAAGTATCACCGGAAAAGATATTTAAAACCACACTTTTTTTTTTTTAAATCACAAAATCATCAAAATGGCCGCCTCTATACACTTTTTTTCGAATTAAAAATAGTGTTAAATTACCTTGTCATAAAACAAGTTTTTTTAGTGGGAAAAGTATCACTGGAAAAGATATTTACAACCACCCTTAGTGTTTCAAAATCTGAAAATCATCTTTTAAATATCTTTATCGGTGATACTTTTCCGACTGAAAAACATGTTTTATGACAAGGTAATTTAACACTATTTTGAATTCGAAAAAAATGTATAACGGCGGTCATTTTGATGATTTTGTGATTTTGAAAAACTAAGGGTGGTTTTAAATATCTTTCCTGGTGATACTTTGCTCACTGAACAAAATTTGTTTTATGACAAGGTAATTTAACACTATTTTCAATTCGAAAAAATGTATAAAGGCGGGTATTTATTACATTGTGTGTTTGTCCCATCATCATTAACATTTGAGAGTGTTTTACCCTCTAAAAATTAATTATCGTTGTATTTTTTCTTCATTCCGCTGGACTAATTGCAGAAAAAAAAATTAATTTTTTCGTTATTTCGTTCATTTGAACGTTCGAACAGTAAAATTCAAGGCCAGATGTTAGCAACTGACAGATCTCTGGGTTACCTTATTATTTACACATTCGTAGATTGGAATGTCATCATAGTTCCTCGTGATGAAGTGAGAAGTTCGGAAATGTTTACTACTTAGGAAAATTTTATGAAAAATACTTTAAACCTGCTTTTTTCGAGAAATACTTATATAAAAATTATGGGGCTATATTCAGTAGCAGTAATACTAAGAAAAATGTAGCAAAATTGTTGAAACTAACTGGAAAATAGATGCTAGTTTAGCCTCATTGTGTTTGCGTATTATATTAAAAAATTTTACAGGTTATTTCATCAGTATTATAATTTAAAAAAAAGAGGTAAAAGTAAAGTAAGAGAGTTTATATAGATTCTTAAATATCTAAATGGTGAAAAAGCTTTCATTTTCTATTAAGTGTGTTGGTTAAATCCGACCTGGAATTTTTTTTATAGGCACGGCACTGACTCCATATATAATTTTTACCAAGTATTTGAGAGCGAAAGAAATAAAACTTGTCAAATATCCGGGGTTTCGCGAGGCCCTCGGATCAACAAAATTTATAGGAATGAAGCTAAAACGAAGATTCTCCTTTCCTAATTTTATTAAAAATTTAAAAATAAAACAAAACAGCAAGTTTCAAATTTCTCCCCTACAGAACTTTTAATTTAATTTAAATGGCGCCAAGCAAAAGTTATTTTGCCGCCCTGTAAGGAAGTTGACCTAATGAAAGTGTAAACATTTAAAATTGAATACTTAAAAGAAAAAAATGAATTTAAATCGCCCTAGCTCCTAACTTTCGGCAGAGTGGCGCGAGTATCTGAAAACCTTACCCTGGCGGACCGGCCGAACGCAAACGTTACGCTGCAGCGTAACGGTAGAGTAATGGTAAAGTAATGCTAAAGTAATATGGCATTACAACTAATAAAAGAAACAAAATAAATATGTAAACTTTTGCAATTATGATAATACGTTAAATCCTACGTTAAATGGACATGTCGTAATTGCAACAAGTTTATTTTTCAGCGTTAAAATATAAAAAAACAAAATTGCTGTCAGTGACGTCAGCAAAAGGCGGCTTCAAGTACATCGCTTCTACTGTCACTGGTATAATAATTAATAAGAAGCAGATATGTACATTGGAACTGAGGCTTGCGATATTTATCTCCAATAATTTTGTCAATTGCATTTTGATTTTTAAGAATTAATTAATCCAAGTTATTATATTATTATAAATTAAGTGATGACATTAAAAGTTCAAATGTGAAGTGAATAGTCTCAAGTGATAAAAGCGAGTAGCAAACCGTCGCCCGTCGGTAACGTGAATAACTTTAAAGGTGTAACAGATAGCTGTCTTACCGACAGGAAATTATAATATTTCTGCGGCAAAATTTAAATTTGTTAGAAAATTATATAACATTAAGAGAACAGATTTTTAGCGGAAATAGGATATTGGCAATCGCAAGTGGCGGGTCGACTTGTCCTAATAGGAACAATATAAAATTCATGGAATAAAACTTGTATATAGAGACTTCTTTGTTAGAAGCCAAAATGGAAATTCCAAAAGGACTGAATAGCATCTTGGAATTTTGTAATCTGCTTGGGAATGTATATATTAAGTTACTGTTAATTAACTAGTTTACTTGAAACCTGAACAGGAAGTGACCAGTGGGAAAGTTACGAGCTTAAGAATTTAAATTAGTTTGGGATTCCGATTTCGCGAATCGTTGATTAAAGACTAAAGTTTCATTGAGTAAATGTATTCGAGTTGCGAGCCTTTGAGTCAAAATAACCCATTTAGAGGCGCCTTGTCGGCGGAAGCGGACTGGATGGATTTATAAATCCTAAATTCCTGTACGTGCTCGATACCAAGATTTCTTATCCGTGACGGTTGTCGTAACCGTCAACGCGGCCATCATGCATGTTTTTATGCGTCAACGGGTGACTCGCGGGGAAGGGTTCGCGTTGGGCGGGCATTTCACTAGAAAAATGGATTAGAGAAAAACTCATTGGTCACTCTCCTCGAAAGGCGGAAGTAAATGTAGAAAATGTACATAGAGAAGGGGATCCTGGGCCACTGTACTGGACCCATCGATCTCAGATCAACGAGTTCAAAAAGTCAGAAAGATCCTTCCTTCGGTCGCGACCGGTTGTTACTTTTGTACTTGCTCATGTAAATTAAAGTTTGAACTTAGAATCATTTCAAATCGAAGGATCTGACTATGTAAATTTGTATTTGATATTTTCATTCATTAAAAGAGAATTAGATATTAATCTTTGTTGTTAAATTCATTTTCCCAATTTTGGATTCAATTAGAATTATAATAAAAACGGATTTAGCAGTTTGTTTGGATTGTGCCACAGAGGAGTTGAGGTTCTAACCTCTTCAAGCGACGAGACGGACGGGAAGGAGGTCAACGTTGGTGGTAGCAGAGTTCATCGAAATAAAGCGAAATAAGAAAAATTTAAACTTTGGCGCGCTTTATAAAACGGGCGTGTCACAGATTTTTGGCGCAGTCGGTAGGACATATCGCTACTTCCTGTGGCGGTATTTGAATCGAGGATTGGAGTCAAGGACCAAGGATTTAGGATCAAGGACCAAGGACGGAGGACCATCGAGGAAAAAGAAGAAGGTCGCATTTCCTGGTTTTCCGACCCACCTTCGATTAGGGAACGGTCACGTAAGGTCCCGAAAGAAGGTTACCCAGAGGAAGGAAAACTGGGAAGGCCGTGAAGAAGACGAGCGACGACCCGGACATCCTGGACACTCTTCAACCATCCACCCTGACTGCAACTTGCTCCGGAGTTTTGGGCGAGTTTCTCGGGAGACGCAGCGGCAAAAGGCCGGGGTTGTGAAGCGGCACGGTTCTCGCCCCACCCCCTGAAGAAAGGAAGAGGGTGGCTGTCGTGGCCGTAAAGTCCAACGAGGGATTTTCAACTTTTATCAACAGAAAACCGAAGAAACTGGTATATTAGGGAGTGATAGGAATTAGTCAAATTGCAGTGAAAGAAAAAATTTTTGAATTTTGTGAAATTGTGAAAACAAGTTTAGAATTTTCTTTCACAGAGACCAGTTCACTTCCAGACCATCTAAAAAGGTAAGTCGATTTGCCACAATAAGTGTTTGCGGTTGCCAAAATTAGGAAGAGTTAGAATTTGCGATTTATAAAGGTTAGAATTCGCGATTTATAAGTGTTAGAATTCGCGATTTATAAGAGTTCAAATTTGAGAGTTATAAGTGTTAGAATTCACGATTTGTAACAGTCCAAATTTGCGATTTACAAGTGTTAAAATTTTTGCAATTTTAGGAATATTGTGAATTTGCTAGTGTAGGTGTGTTACAATTTTATAAAATCGAAAATGTTGCGAGGTGCGCGAGGAAAGCGAGCCGGAAGGGCTGCTATGCGAGGAGTTTCCAGCGTAGGTCGAGTGCTGAGAAGCAATGTTGGCAGGTCCGTCGGAACCCGACGGAACGCACTTGAGAGCATGGTTGCTCAACATATGGAGGAGGCAGGGCCTTCAAGAATTAGGGACTCGATGGAAGGGTTGGGTCCCAGAGGGGTGGGTGGCAACCCTACCCTCTCCTCTGGCACTCTACGCGAGGGGATGGGAATGCATAATAGGGAAGATGCTATCCTCCATGAGACTTCCGAGCTGCAAATGGCCAGGGTGACCGATGGCAGTTCAATGAGCCAGTTTTCTGGCTCTAGTCACAATTCTGGGTTGTTCGCGTTGCCCGAAACGGAACCCGAGCATCCCATACCATTTAAAGCGGCCCTAGAATTTCTGCCGAAGTCCTTTGACGGACAAAATATGTCCGTTAATCGATTTATAAATGATTGTCTTTTTGCGCGAAACGCAATCTCCGCAAAAGATAGGAACACGCTTTTTCTGATGGTTAGGTCTAGGTTGCAGGGGGATGCGTTTGACTGCTTACAAGATAGGGAAATTAGGACCCTAGAAGAATTATTAAAATTCTTAAAATTAAATTTTACCGAGCATAGAAATTTGAGCCAGCTCAATACTGCGTTAGCCAGAGTTGCTCAAAATGAGAGTGAGAATGTTCGAGCTTACGGTAGTAGGGTAGGGAAAATTTTAACTAGCCTAATAGAATTGATTGAAGATCAAAATGTGTCCGTAGCGGCGGACGTAATGATTAAATCAGCGCGAGATACAGCGTGTGAAAATTTCATAATGGGGCTCAAACGTGAGCTACAATTTAGAGTGAAATTAAATAGGCCTCGTACCCTGCAGGAAGCCATAAACTGTGCTCGTACAGCTGAATGGGAAGAGGAACACGAGAGTGGGTTAATTCGAGAAAAATCGAAAGAAAATAATGTAGAGCCCGTAAAACAAAACAAAAATAATAATCAAAACCGTTTCCGCCCCTACTATGGAAACGCGCGAGCACATAAAGCAGGTGCGGTTAACCGAGGTCGGGGACAAAGTCGTGGGCGAGGTCGCGGATGAGGTGGTCATTACGCCAACCAAAATAAAAATAGTAACGAAGGGGAATCGTCTCTCCCAGAAGTGGCTAGTTGCTCGCGATGCGGAGACAGTAGCCATTTGGCAATAGGGTGCTTACGAGTCACCCCTGCTGCTAAAAATAAAAATTGTTATAATTGTAACAAAGCAGGTCATGTTTCCCGCGAGTGTCCCAATAAAAAGGTTATAGAATGTTATAACTGTCATAAACAAGGACATATGTGACGTGCGCCGAAGAAAGGGGGCTTACTCTGGAAAGCCAGATTTTTCAGGACGAGCGGTCGAAGTCGACCCGATAGACGCGACTTTTAGGAGAGAAGGAAGAACACGAAATATTCCCTCTCCGCTTGCCACTACATTCTCACGCATGTAGCGGCGCTGCTCACGGACGGGGTAATAGATGAGACGCGGAGATGTAGTGGTGAGTGGTGGGAGGTGTTTCACGGGATCTCGAGCTCTCGAGCGAAAGCAGGATTTCTCGGGTACCTATAAACTCAATTATTAGCAATAATAACGCTCGGAATTTTTTTTCGATGGTTTCATTAAAAAGAGCAACTCAAAAACTATCGAAAGGTGTAAAAACCTCGATTTTTATTTTTTCAGAGTAAGCCCCCTTTCTTCGGCGCACGTCACATATTTCTAGAAATTGTCCTGAAAAATCTGGTGTAAATGAGAAATCGACAGGAGAAACATGTACTTATTGTAAGAAAACCGGTCACAATCAAAAGGATTGTTATTCGCGACTAAACAAAGTAGCTAAAAACCAACAAGAAAAGGCGGCTACTTTAAACGGGTAACGAGCTCGTTGGATTGGTGCAACGCCGAGCTTTCTTCCGATGTAGCACCTTTGCGCCGCGTAATTTTGCAATGTCGCGCGAAGGGCAAGAGGGAATCGCCCAATATTAAAATTCGCAGCGAGAATATGAGAAACCTGAGTGGAAAGTTTATAGTGGATACAGGGGCTGAATTAAATATTATTAAAAGGAATAAAATTAAAAATAATACTAAAATCGATAAAAAGGTTATTTTTCATTTATTTGGTATAAGTGATAAAGGGGTTAAAACACTGGGTGAAGTTTATCTTGAAATAAATGGGACCCTATGTCCCTTTCAGTTAGTGCCGAATAATTTTCCACTCAGCTGTGATGGGATGTTGGGCATGCCCTTCTTGTCCAATTCCATGATTGACCTGAAAAACAAAGTAATCAAGCATGAATTAGGAGATTTTCCTTTTATTACCCCTTTAAAAGGAACAACCCTTAAATTAAAAGCTAGGACACGTCAACTCGTGACCTTGCCAGTTTCTAATGCGGAAATCTCGGAAGGATATTTGCCTCTAGTACCCGCAGGGCCGGGGGTATATTTGGGAGAATCCCTGGTTAAAGTAAGCGACGGTACGGTGCATGTGTACTGCGTGAACGCATGCACCAGGGACGTCGAATTGTCAATCGCACCCGTGACGTTGCAGGAATTTGAGAAAATCGAACCAACTAGAACACGGGTCAAAAAGGGATCCGACGGTAATCTCGTTAAGGAAGAATTGACCAAAGAAAGATTATCAAAATTAGAAAAGGCTTTGAATTTATCTCACTTAAATATAGATGAAATGAAAATATTGTCTCGAACACTTCAAAAATTTCCGTATCAATTTTTCTTAGAGGGTGATAAATTGGGTTGTACCACAGTTTTAAAGCATCGTATTAATACAATTAATGATGAACCTGTTAAAAAATCAAATTATAGAATGCCACAGGTTCATAAGGATGTAATGAATAAAGAAACTAATGAATTAATTAAACAGGGTAGAGTTCATGAGTCAGAATCAGCTTTTAATTCGCCGGTTTGGATAGTCCCTAAAAAACCCGATCCACAGGGAAACAAAAGATGGCGAATGGTCATCGATTATAGGGCCCTTAATGAGAGAACTGTCGGTGACGCTTATCCGCTTCCAAATATCACTGATATTTTGGATCAGCTGGGCGGTGCTAAGTATTTTACTATACTTGACCTTGCCTCCGGTTTTCACCAAATCGAAGTTGATCCTGTTGACCGGCACAAAACAGCATTTTCAACACCTTTTGGGCATTATGAGTTTTCTCGCATGCCCTTTGGATTGAAAAATGCGCCGGCAACATTTCAACGACTTATGGACAGGGTTTTAACGGGTTTACAAGGATTGGAACTATTCGTCTATATGGACGATATAGTGATATATGCTAAATCACTTCAAGAACACAATCAAAAGTTGGAAAAATTGCTGGGTAGATTAAAAACTGCCGGTCTGGTTTTACAACCCGAAAAATCTCAGTTCTTGTGTAAGGAAATTGGTTACCTGGGTCATATAATTTCACAGGAGGGTGTTAAACCGGACCCGAAAAAGACCGAAGCGGTCAAATTGTTTCCTCGCCCGAAAGGAAAGAAAAACGTTAAGCAATTTTTGGGTTTGGCTGGGTATTATAGACGATTTATACCCGATTTCGCCGCGATAGCTAAGCCCCTTAATAATCTTTTGAAGAAGGATGTTGCTTTTGAATGGAATGATGAGGCTGAAGGAGCTTTTGAAAAATTAAAGGACATTCTTGTCTCGCGTCCTTTATTACAATATCCTGATTTTTCAAAGCCCTTTATTATCACTACTGATGCTTCCGATTATGCAGTAGGCGCAGTACTGAGTCAGGGTGAAATCGGTAAAGATTTACCTATTGCTTACGCGTCGAGTACCTTAAAGAAGGCGGAATTAAACTATACGGTAACAGAGAAAGAATTGTTGGCCATAATAACGGCAGTTAAACAATTTAGGCCTTACGTTTATGGGCAAAAGTTTATACTCGTTACTGATCACCGCGCTTTATTATGGCTTAGCCAGTTGAAAGACCCTACCATGGGAGCCCGTTTAGCTCGATGGAAAATAAAATTACAAGAATACGATTATACAATTGTTTATAAACCAGGTCGAGCTAATTCTAATGCTGATGCTTTGTCGCGTAATCCAATAATAAATAAAAAACGTAAAGAACAGGTTAATGAGATTGGAGCCGTAACTTTAAAAATTAAACCCAGAAAAACGGATTGCGATAGTCCCAATGATAATGTATACTATCATGAATATCCTATAGAACGGGTTTTCATTTGTGAAAAGAGAGAATCGCTCGATGATGAGGATTCTATTGAGCACATAGAAGTAAATGACGATGACAGTGTCATGGGGAAATCTGATTCTCCAACCGACCCCAGTAAAGATATGTCTCAACCCAATAAAGAGAGCGGCGGGTCGGAGACCCGTGTTGCACCTATAACTGTCCCGCCTGGGACGCTGGGACAAGGGATGGTTGGGAGCGACGGGGCTCCGATCAGCATCGCTCCTCCTTTCATCCTTGAAAGGGACAAGGCAGGGCGCATGGCGCCAGGTTTAGAGAGGTCTGAAGAAAGTCGAATTCGCAAAAGAAACTGGGCCGGTA
>CAKNXH010051621.1:0-14923 GCA_932178445.1 Andricus quercusramuli | reverse complement strand
CCCCCCCCCCCCCACTATTTCTGTAAGTAATTTTTAATTTCCAAAAAATGTTTACTACTTATTACTAGTAGAATTGGGCAGGGTGTCCGAATACTTCATTTCCAAAATTCCCTTATTTTTTCTAGTCTAGATTTTTATTTTCCTTTATAATACTTTTAACTTACTACTTTGAAATACTTTTAACACAGAAGTTTTATAAATGAATAAAACAGTATTTCACAAAAAAATAATTAAATTTTTAACATAGTATTCGAAGTTTCAAATGAAAAATGTAAATTCCCAACAAAAAGTGTCATAGTTTATATTTCAATCAAAAAACATGAAGTTTATACAAAAAAAAAAATGTTTCATCCAAAAAGACGAATTTTCAAAAAATAAAGCTTTTTCACTAAAGAAACGAAATTTTACCTAAATTATTGAACTTTCAAGCCAAAAGAGGAATTTTCTCTACGAAAATTGAATTTACAAACAAAAAATATGACCAGCAAAAAATTATTTTTCGAGGAAACTGATGCATTTTTACCCAAACAAAAATGAAATTTTAAACCAACAGAATTTTTTTTCACCAAAAAAGGAGAATTTTCAACTAAAAAATATCAATCTTAGAAAAATGGAAAAGTTACATTTTCAGTTACAAAATTAATTTCAAACAAAAAAAAGACTGTTCCAATAAAGAGTCTCACCAAGTCGTTGAATTTTCCATTAAGAAAGACTAATTTTCAACAAAATAGTTCAACTTTCAACGAAAGAGATGAATTTTCAACTAAGAATATATCGTTTGAAAAAAAAATGATTTCTTAACAAAGTGATTCCACTAAATCTTTCAAACAAAATAGTTGAATACTCAAGCAAAGAAGAATAATTTTTAACCAAAAAGTTGCATTTTCATTTTTAAAAAAAGAATTTTCTATCAAAGCGGATGAATTCATAAATAAAAAAAATGAATTTGAGAAAAAATCATTAAATTTTCGGTTAGAGAAGATTTTCGTTGACTTTTCACGATTGAAATATGAATTTTTAACCAAGAATTCCCAAATTTTTTTCTACCAAACAAATTAATTTTCAATCCAAAAAAACGAATTTTCAATCCAAAAAGGATGACTTTTTAAAAACATTTTTGAATTCTCTACACAATAGTTGCATTTTTATCAAAAAAAAAAGATTAAATTTGTATTAAAACAGATGAATTTTGAATAAAGAAAAGGACACATTTTTTTTAAGTTGAACTTTCATCCAGAAAAGCTTTCAGTGCATTTTTTAACACCAAAATGTAAATTTTAAACAAAAAGTAAATTTTCTACGAAATTATTAAATTTTCAAGAAATCAGTAGAATTTTTAACCAAAAGTATGACTTTCTCACAAAGTATTTTTATTTTCAAACTAATAGTTTCATTTTTATCCAAGAAAGATGAGATTTCTCTTTAAACAGATCAATCTTTAATTTAAAAAAAAAATGAAAAAAATAGTTGTATTTTCATCCAGGAAAGATTTTAGTTCTCTTTTTAACGCCAAAATATTGAATTTAACCAAAAAGTGAATTTTGTAAAATATAGTTAAATTTTGAACAAAACCGCAGAATTTTCAACCAACAAGTCTGAGTTTTTGAAAAGAAAAAAAGTAAATTTTCTAGGAAATAGTTGAATTTCGAAAAAAACAGTTGAATTTTTGTACAAGAAAGATGCAACATTTCTACTAAAAAAATATGAACTTTTAAATTAAAAAGATGAATTTTCAGAAAAAAATATTTTTAATCCAAAAAATATTTCAGTTTTAGAAAATTCCCTGTTCCATGATTTCGAGCGACTTTTCTACCGAAAAATACAAATTTTAAACAAAAAGTAAAATATTCGACAGAAAGTATGACTTTTTAACAAAATGGTTTTATTTTCAACCAAACAGTGGCATTTTTATTCAAGAAAGGTGAAATTTCTCTTAAAATAGATGAATTTTTAATTAAAAAAAAAAAAATGTAATAGAAAATTCTGTCAAAGCGGATAAATTTATAAATCAAAAAGATAAATTAAAGAAAAATAGTTGAATTTTCTGATAAAAAAGATTTTAGTAGACTTTTCACGATAAAAATATGGATTTTTAACCAAAAAATAAGTTTCTACAAAAAAATTGAATTTTCAATCCAAAAAGACGAATTTTTAATCCAAAAAGGATGACTTTGCAACAAAATTGTTAAATTCTCTACACAATAGTTGCATTTTTATTTAAAAAAGATGAAATTTGCACTGAAACAGATTAATTTTTGATGAAAAAAAGAAAACATTTTTTTTAAGTTGAAATTTCATCCAGAAAAGTTTTCAGTTCATATTTAACACCAAAATATAAATTTCAAACAAAAAAAAATTGTCTATTAAACAATTAAATTTTAAAAACATCAATAGAATTTTCGACCAAAAGACTTTTCAACAGAATAGTTTTATTTTCAACCAAACAGTTACATTTTGATCCAAAAAAGGAGAATTTTCAACCAAAGAAGATCAATCTTAAAAAAATGGAAAAGTTACATTTTCTGTTAAAAAATTAATTAAAAAAAAAAAGACTTTTTCACTAAACAGTTAAATTTTCAACCAAAAAGCTAAATTTTCATTAAAACAAAAAGAATTTTCTACCAGAGCGGATGAATTTATACATCAAAAAGATAAATTAAACAAAAATGGTTGAATTTTATGTTAAAAAAAGATTTAAGTTGACTTTTCACGATCAAAATATGAATTTTTAACCAAGAAATAAGATTCTACGAAAAAAATTGAATTTTCAATCCAAAAAGACAAATTTTCACGCAAAAAGGATGACTTTTTAACAAAACTGTTGAATTCTCTATCCAATTCTTGCATTTTTATATGAAAAAGATTAAATTTCTCTTTAAACAGATGAATTTTTGATTGAAAAGAAAATAAATTTTTCTAAAATAGTTGAATTTTTATCCAGAAAAGATTCCAGTTGACTTTTCAAGATCAAAATGTGAATTTTTTAACAAAAAATCAGATCCTTCCACAAATGTGAATTTTTCATCCGAAAAGATGAATTTTTTCAATCAAAAGGAATGAATTTTTAACAAAATAGTTGAATTCTCTACCAGATAGTAGAATTTTTATCCAAGAAAGATGAAATTCGTTCTCAAACAGATGAATTTTTAATAAAAAAGGACCATATTTTTTAAGTTGAACTTGCATCCAGAAAAGCTTTCAGTTCTCTTTTCAATGCCAAAATATTGAATTTAACCGAAAAGTAAATATTCTACAAAAAAGTTAAATTTTCCACAGAACAGTCGAATTTTCAACCAAACAGTTGCATTTTTGTCCAAGAAAAATGAATATTCTACTGGAACAGGTGAAAGACAAATTTTCAAAAAAAGAGTTGAATTTTCATCCAAAAAGATTTCAATAGACTTTTCTACAGAAAAATACAAATTTTAAATAAAAAGTAAATTTTCAAGGAAATAATTGAATTTTCAAAAAAACAGTTGCATTTTGCTTGCACTTTTTTCAAGAAAGATGCGATATTTCTACTAAAAAAAGATGAACTTTTGAATTATAAAGCCAAATTTTCAGAAAAAATATTTTTCATCCAAAAAATATTTCAGTTGACTCACCAGTAAAAAAATATGAATTTTATATAAAAGGTTAATATTATACGAAAAGAGTTGTATTTTCAACCCAAAACGACGAATTTTCAACAAAACGGTTGAATTTGCAAAAAGAAAATGTGTTTTTTAAGAAAATTTTTAAATTTTCAAACAAATAATAAAATAGTAATTAAAGAGATAATCTTCAGGAGAAAGTTGTTGCGAATTTTCAAAAATTCAAAATATGAAAAAATACCATAATATAACAATAATGAAAAAATATATAATTTCAAATTTTTTTTTTAATCGCACAAATATTGAAACTACTGACAGGAAAAGAAGTATTCTTAGTTTGTTTTTAAATTTATATAAAAATAGTTTTTATAAGATTCTTGAGAAAATCAAAAAAGATTTGTGAATATTTCAGATGTTTCAAAAAAGAATCTAGAAGATTTTAAAGGCATTTTTTTAAATTAGAAGATTTCACCAAATATTAGGAAAAATTGAAGTCTTTTTAAAAGATATTTAGGACTTTTAGAAGTTTAGAAAAAATGAAAAACCATTTCATCATTTTTCGAAATATTGTTAACTGGCTCGAATTTTTCTTATAATTTTGAAAAATCATTAAAAATTTAAATAAATTGCCTAAAAAATTTCTAAATTTTCCCAGTGAAACCTTTCAAAATTCTTTTAAAGCTTCTAAAGTTTTTGTTTGCAACCTCTAAGAATCTACATTTTGTAAAATCTTCAAAAGTTTCAAATTCTTTTTGAATCTCTTCAAATCTTATCAATATTTCTTGAATTTACTCGATTTTTTTAATCTTGTCAAAATTTTTTAACCTTCTAATCTTTTAAAATTATTAAAATTTTTTCTCAATTTCTTTTAAATTCTGCTATCTTGAAATCTTTCAGATTCTTCTTTGACAATTTTAGAAATCTTTTGGAATGTTTTGAAATCTTTTTAAATATTCTCTTTAAATTCACCTAAAGATCACCTAAAAATTGTTTAAATTCTGAAAAATAAAAATTGTCTTGAAGTTAACATTATTTTTTTGAAATATAACCGAAACCGTTTAAAATTTCCCCAGAAATCTTTAAAAAAATAATTTCAAACCTTTCAAAATTATTAAAAAGCTAATCAAACTTATAATTTTCTACTGGAAACAGCACATTGAATCATTAATTAAGTAGATTCGTCAGTTATCAGTCAGACATTATATTTTTCAATCCTAATACAACCATAACATTTTTTATGCGGTTATCATTATTTGTAATAGTTTTGATACCTTTGGCTGACCTGACTCAGAATTTTCTACTGGAAATACTAAATAGTGTCCTTCTTTAAGTAGATTCGTAATTTTTGTCAGACATTATATTTTTTAATCCTAATACAACTATAACATTCTTAATGAAGTTATTATTATTTATGATAGGCTTAGTAGACTTGCCTGACCAAGCTCATAACTTTCTACTTGAAATACTGAATAGAATCCTTCCTTCAGTAGATTCGTCCTTGAATATTCAGACGTTATACTTTTTTATCTTAAACCAACCATAACGTTTATTTATAATGGTGTTATTATTTATAATTGGTTCAATTACCTCGGCTTACCAAATTCGGAATTTTCTACTTGGAATAATTAATTGAATCCTTCCTCTAATAGAATTGTCATTTATCAGTCGGACGTTATATTTATTTAATCCTGAAGGAACTTTTCCATCTATAACATTATTATTATTTTTAATTAGTTGAAGAAACTCGGCTGACAAACTTGGAATTTTCTACTGGAAACATTCAATTGAATCCTTCCTTTATTAGATTCGCCATTCATCAGTCAAACATTATATATCCTCAATTCTAAAACAACTATTTTATTATTAATAATATTATTATTGTTATTTCTCAAAAGCTAAAAAAAATGTGTGTAAAACTCAGAAGGAAATGATAGTTCAGGATTTTACTACAAATTGCATATAATTAGTACAATTGGCGCGGCTGACCAAAACCGTTTTTTTACTGAAAACAGTTTTAATCCTGCATTAAGTAGATTCGTCATTAATTAGTCAGACAGTATATTCGTCATTAATCAGTCAGACAGTATATTCTTTCAGTCCTAATAGAACCATAATTTTTCAATTACAATTACTTTTATTATTTATAACTCTTTTAGTTAAATCGGCTGACCAAATTCAAAATTTTCTACTGTAAACAGTACACTGTATTACTTCTTAAGCAGATTCAGCATTTCAAAGTCAGACATATTTTTTTACCCCCAATACAACCATAACATTTTTAATACTTGCATCATTATTTATAATTGATTTAATATACTCGGCTGTCAAAACTCCTATTTTTCTACTGAAAATAGTAAATATTGCAAAAATTCAAAAATAATTTTATGACATTTTGAATTTCAGGCAAGCGAACTTGTAAACCGTTTAAATTATGAAGGCCATATAAATTCAAAAACTTTGAAGCATGAAATTACCTTCCAGTTATCACAGAATGCAATTCAGCATACCTGTAAAGCGTTTGAGTTTTGTAGCCCATAAAATTGGACCGTAATTTGATCTAAAATGTAAAAATTTTCTAAACAGAAGTAAAAGAAATGAAATTATTGAAAGTAGTTTCTTTCAGTTTCGTAGGAATCTAATCAGTAATTTCTACATTTCTGTTTTTTAGGATATTGGTCACATGTTCAAATATGGTTACGTAACTCATACTAATCAACGTGGGATGTACAAATTGGATTTGGCAAACATGAGGTACACACGAAGTGCGGATCTGGCACCTTATAATTGTGTTCCAGCGCATATACAATTTTCAGCCCTTTGTAAGTATAAAAGAACAATCAAAAGCCATTTATATTTTAAATAAGGAAGCACTGAAGCTGAATCCCCTCCTATTTTTAAATACGAAGTATAAATGTAATTGCAGATTGAATCCTGCAATAAGTAGATTTGTCATTTATTAGTCAGACATTATATTTTTCATCCTGATAATAGGTTCAATAGACGTGGCTGACCAAACTGAGAATTTTATACTGGTAATTCTGAATAGAATCCTTCTTTAAGTAGATTCGTTATTCAAAAGCCAGACTTTATACTTCTCTATCATTTGTTTATCATTAAGTTATGATAACGTTTATTAAAATCGTATTATTATTTATAATTGTTTCAATTCACTCAGTTAACCAAACTCAAAATGTTCTTCTAGAAATAGTTAATTGAATCCTTTCTTAAGTAGAGTCGCCATTTGTGAGTCAGACTTTATTTCTTTTTAATTCTAATACAATCATAAAGTCTCAAATATGTTACTATTATTTATAATATGCTTTAGTAGCATTGGATGGCCAAACTCAGAATTTTCTACTTGACATACTTTCAAAAATCCGGATTTAAGTAGATTTGTCATGCAAGAGCCAGACATTATACTTCTTTATCCTAAAACTATCATAACGTTTATTTTCAAAGGTATTATTTTTTATAATTGGTTTAATTGACTCGGTTCATTAAAATCATAATTTTTTTCTGGAAAAAGTTAATTGAATCTTTCCTTAAGTAGATTCGTCATTTATCAGTGAGACTTTACATATTTTAAATTTAATAATTTTGTCATTCAAATTGAAAAGGCAAAATTGAAAGCTTTGAAAATTCTTCTGAATGCAAAATTTCGGACGACTGAAAAATTCTGGAAAAAAATTCCCGACACTGCAAAAATCCCGAATTGGAAAATTCCCGAATACTAGAATTTTCGAATAATAAAGTTCCGATAGTTCGTAATATTACCGAAACTGAAAATTCACGTATAATAAAATTCCCGGATAAAAAAATTCCCGAATTGGAAAATTCTCGAATAATGAAAAATCTTGAGTTATAAAATTCCCGAATAATAAAATTCCTAAATTGGAAAATTCCTGAATTCGTTAATTCATGAATAATTAAATTCACAAACAGTTCATAATATTCCTGAATTGAAAAATGACCGGATAATGAAATTCCCGAATGATAAAATTTCCGACTAATAAAGTTTCTGAATTCGAAAATTCCCGAATAATAAATATCTTGAATTATGAAATTCCCGAATTGGTAAATTCCCGTATGATAAACAATCTTGAGTTATAAAATTCCCGAATAATAAAATTCCGAATTCGAAAATTCCTGAATAATTACATTCCCAAACAGTTTATAATATTACTGAATTAAAAAATTCCCGAATGATAAAATTTCCGAATAATAAAATTTCTGAATTCGAAAATTCCTGAACAATAAAAAATCTTGAATTATAAGATTCCTGAATGATTAAGTTCCCAAACAGTTCATAATATTACTGAATTGAAAAATTCCCGGATAATGAAATTCCCGAATTCTAAAATTTCCGAATAATAAAAGTTCTGAATAATAAAATTCCCGAATAATAAGATTCCGGAATAATAAAATTTCCGAATAATAAAATCCCCGAATAAGAAAATTCCCCAATAAGAAAATTTCCTAACAATAAAATTCCCGAATGATAAAATGCCCGAATTGGAAAATTCCAAATAATTAAATTCCCGAATAAGAAAATATCCTAACAATGAAATTCCCGAATGATAAAATTCCCGAATTGGAAAATTCCCAAATAATTAAATTCCCAAGCAATTTATAATATAACCGAATTGGAATATTCCCAATAAATAAGATTTTCGAATAATAAAACTCCCAAATAATAAAATTTTCGAAGATGAAATTCCCGAATAATAAAAAATCTTAAGTTATAAAATTCCCAAATAATAAAATTCCCGAATTGGAAAATTCCTGAATAATAAAGTTCCTAAATTGGAAAATTCCCGAATAATTTAATTCCCAATCAGTTTATAATATTACTGAATTGAAAAATTCCCGGATGATAAGATTCCCCGATGATAAAATTTTCGAATAATAAAATTTCTGAGTTCGAAAATTCCCGAATAATAACAAATCTTGAATCATAAAATTCCCGGATTGAAAAATTCCCGAATAATAAACAATCTTGAGTTATTCCCGAATAATAAAGTTCGCGAATTGGAAAATTTCCGAATGATTAAATTCACAAACATTTTATAATACTAGAGCATCATACGCGCGCTCCGCGCGCGACCAACTTGTTTACATTTAATTATTTTATTTGGAAATGAAGTTCAATAAAATACCATGAAATTAATTTTTACTTCAATAATTTTGATTTGTACACGGCTTCGCATGGATACCCTCTCACGATGCAGAATGAATAATTTTGCAACTCTAAACATTTTCATGCAACTTTGGAAAAAAACCTATAAAATGTCGGCGCATACAAATTTTCGTAGTAATACACAGTAAATAATCTCGACTCGAGAAGAGTCCAGATGTCAAGCCATTTCCAGCGTGCATAGCACTCGGATGGATGACCTTCTGAGACGTGTACGACAGTGTTGTGTATTCGCTAACGTTTTAACCTCGGTTTTAATTAATGTCGAGCAGGAGGTTTGACGGGAGGGTTTTTTCGACAAATTGTCAAACTCATAATTTGCTCATTAAAATATTTTAAATAATTAATAAATCTTGGAAACTTGCAGAACATAATGAAGTCATCGGAAAGATATTCTTAGTTAATTCTGTAGAAAAATTCGTTGAAAATAAGAAAAATAATATTAATAATAAATAAAATAAAAATAAAATAATATAATAATAATATAAAAAAATATTCGTTGTAAAATAACCAAATTCTGATTTTTCTTATGTTTGTTTAAATATTTAAATTTTCTTGTGAATTTATAAAACAACATAGAAAAGAGCATCGGAAAGACAATCTTAGTTGACTCCGTAAGGAGACAACTTTTTCCTTTTAAAAGGAATTCCTTCTGAAAAATACCCAAACTTTGAATATGTTTATGAAAAATATTTAAATAATGAATAATTATTGTGAATGTGGAAAGTAATGTACGAAATTCTGATTTGAAAGTAAACAAACTCTGAATGTTTATGAAAATTATTTAAATGATTAATAATTATTATAAATTTGCGAAGTATGTTAGGAAATAGTCTTCGAAAAGACATTCTTAGTTGCCTCCGATTTGCTGATAAAAATTCTTCAAATAATTAATAATACTTGTGAATTCAAAAAGTATCACATAAAAAAGTTATCGAAAATATATTCTTAGTTGATTAATTCTCTGAGAAAATGTAGCCTGTTGGTTGATAAATAACCAAACTCTGAATTTGTTCATTTGAATTATTTAAATAATTAATAATTCTTGTAAATTGACAAAGCAACATAGAATAGAGTCATCAGAAAGACATTGTTAGTTGAATCCGTGAACAAATTGTTTCTATTCCTTGAAAAATACCCAAACTCTAATTATGTTTATGAAAACTGTTTGAATAAATAATAATTATTGCAAAAGTGCAACGTAAACAAATTGAACCTACTCTTTGAAAAATGGTAGAACCCTCAATTTGTTTATGAAAATTGTTTAAATAATAATTAATTCTTTAAAATTTGCAGAGCATTATAGAAACATATGACCGGAAAGATATTCTTATCTAATTCTATACAAAATTGAGCCTATTCGTTGAAAAATAGACAAATTATAAATTTTTAAATTTAAAATGTTTAAATAATTAATAATTATTGTAAATTTGCAAATTACCGTACAAAAGAGTTACTGGAAATAGATTCTTAGTGATCCCGTAAACAGACTGAGCCCATTCATTGAAAAATGTCCGAACTCTTAATTTGTTGAAATAATTAATAATTATTGTAAATCTACAAAGCATCATAGAAAAAGCATCAGAAAGATATTCTTAGTTAATTCTGCAAAAACCTGAGCCTATTCGCTGAAAAATAGCCAAATTCTGAATTTTTTATGAAAATTGTTTAAATTGTTCGGAAAGATATTGTTGGTTAATTCTGCAAAAAAGGTGAGCCTATTCGCTGAAAAATAGCCAAATTCAGAATTTCTTATGGAAATTGTTTACATTTCTAATAATTATTGTGAATTTACAAAGCAATATAGAAGTCAGTCATCGGAAAGATATTCTTAGTTGACTCCGTAAACGAATTGTGCCTATTCTTTGAAAAACAGCCAAACTCTGAATATGTTCATGAAAATTGATGAAATAATGAATAATTATTATATATTTGCAAAGTATAGTAGAAAATAGTTATTCGAATTACATTCTTCCTTGATACCCTGAACTAATTCATCCTATTCGTTGAAAAAAGACCATGCTCATAATTTCATTCTGAAAATTGTTTAAATAATTATTAATTCTTTGAAATTGGCAAAGCATCATACAAAAAAACCATCGGAATGATATTCTTAGTTAATTCCGTAAAAAGAGTAGCCTATTTGTTAAAATATAGCAAAACACTGAATTTGTTTATGAACATTGTTTAAATTATTATTAATTCTTGTAAAGACCCCGCACACATCTATGGAAAATATGGTCCCGGTCAAATTGGCTGAAACTGTGGTATAATGTAGTTTATAATATCCTGATCAAATAAAGTCCTTAGACACTGGGTCCAAGAAACGCTAGGTTTCGAGATAGAATGGACCAAATGTCACTTTTCATGGACGCGAGAGGAGTTTCATGGACCCTCGAGGACATGTCATGAAATGACATGTCACATGACATGGCATGCCATGACACATGAGATGACACATGAGATGACACATTACATGACACATGACACGTGACATGACATGATATGACGCATGACATGTCACATAGCATAACAAATGACTCATGACATGACATGACGTGACACATGTCATGACAGATGATATGACACATGACATAACATTACACATGACACGCATCATCACAAATGATATGACATGGCATGACATGAAACATGACATGAGACATGAAATGCCAGATGACATATGACACATTACATGACATGCCAAAACACATGACACGCGAAATGACATTTCATGTTATTTCGTGTTATGTGCTATGTCATGTATCATGTCGTGCCATGTGTAATGTCATATCTTGCCATTTTGCGTCATATCATGTCTCGTGTCATGCCACACATGACACATGGAACATGATACATGACATATAACACATGATATAATATGTAATATGATACATGACATATGACACATGACATATAACACATGACATCACATGGCATATGGCACATGGCATGACATAACACATGGAACATGAAAGGACATGACATCTCAAGTCATGTCGTGTTATGTGCCATGCCATGTCATGTGTCATATGTCATGTGCTGTGATGTCATGGCATTTCATGTCACGCTATGTCGTTTCATGTCACGTCATCTCATCTCATGTGTCAAGTAACATGTCATGTCATCTCATGCCATCTCGCGTGTCAAGTGACATGTCATGTGACTTGTTTTGTGTCGTGTCTTGTGTCTTGTCTTGTCTTGTGTCTTGTCTTGTGTTTTGTCTTGTGTCATTTCTTGTGTCATTTGTGTCACGTCTTGGGTCACGCCATGTGACATGTCATGTCATGTCATGCGTCATGTAATGTCATACGTTATGTCATCTCATGTATCATGTCATGTCATGCTTCATGTTACATGTCATGTGATCTGTCATGTCCTGTTTCATGTTACATGTCATGTGATCTGTCATGTTATGGCATTCCATGTCATGTGACATGTAATTTTATGCCATGTCCTCGAGGGTCCGTGAAACTCCTCTCGCGTCCATGAAAAGTGACATTTAGTCCCTCCTATCTCGAAACCTGGCGTTTTTTGGACCTAGTGTCTCAGGACTTTATTTGATCAGGATATTATAAACTACATTATACCACGGTTTCAGCCAATTAGACCGGGACCATATTTTCCATAGATGTGTACGGGGTCCTTTACAAAACAACATAGAAAAGGGTCATCATAAAAATTTTTTATAGCATTATAGAAAAAAAGCAATCGGAAAGATATTCTTGGTTAATTCTATAAAAAAATTTAGCTTATTCATTGAAAATAGCCAAAATCAGAATTTGTGAAGAAACATAGAAAAAGAGTCTTCGGAAAAACATACTATTGATTCCGTAAACAAATTGAACCTACTCGTTGAAAAATGGTCAAACTCTCAATTTGTTTATAAAAATTGTTTAAATAATAATTGATTCTTTGAAATTTGCAGAGCATTATAGAATTATATCACCGGAAAGATATTCTTATCTAATTCTGTACAAAACTGAGCCTATTCGTTGAAAAATAGCCAAACTCTAAATTTTTAAATCTAAATTGTTTAAATAATTATTAATTCTTGTAAATTTACAAAACATAGTAAAGAGTCATCGGAAAGACAATGTTAGTTGACTCCGTAAACAAATTGTGCCTATTCCTTGAAAAATAGCTATTGTTTAAATAATTATTAATTCTTGTAAATTTACAAATCATAGTCAAGAGTCATCGGAAAGACAATGTTAGTTGACTCCGTAAACAAATTGTGCCTATTCATTAAAAAATAGCTACATTCTGCTTATGTTGATAAACATGTTTAAATAATTAATAATTATTGTAAATCTCCGAAGTATCATACATAGGAAAGAGTTATTTAAAAAACATTTTTTATTGATTCCGTAAACAAATTGTGCCTACTCGTTGAAAAATGGTCAAACTCTCAATTTGTTTATCAAAATTGTTTAAATAATAATTAATTCTTTCAAATTTAAAGAGAATTATCACTAAGTAATCTCAATTTGTTTATCAAAATTGTTTAATTAATAATTAATTCTTTGAAATTTGCAGAGCATTATAGAAACATCACCGGAAAGATATTCTTATCTAATTCTCTACAAAATTGAGGCTATTCGTTGAAAAATAGCCAAACTTAAAATTTTGTAATCTAAATTGTTTAAAACATTATCAATTCTTGTAAATTTACAAAACATAGTTGAGAGTCATCGGAAAGACTTTTCTCAGCGATCTACGAGTTCATACCTAAAACTGAATATAACTGGATTGAAATTAAAACTGAAATGGAAACTAAGCCTTAAGGTGCAGTCCCATGTGGGCAGGAAGCGCCGGCGTAAAGCAGAAACTCATAAGAGTGAAAAAGACGGACAGATCTATTTCTCTTTCACTCTCATGAGCTTCTGCTTTACGCCGACGTTTTCTGCCCACATGAGACGCCAGCCTTATGCCTACTCATAACTAAGTAACTCTCGATTGTAACGTCCAATAACTGAGCGCCAAAAAGAACGACCAATCACCAATCTCCAGGAAAAATCACGATCAATTAGGGAAAAGAACATAACCATCTCACTCACTCACCCTAAGTTAAATACGCATCACAAATGATTTTCAATTACTTATTATTAAGGGCTCTTTCACACGATTGCAGATCAGCAAATTGCATGTAGATTGCCCACAGGAACGAAAAGGACAGACTGTTCTCCATCTCTTACACTCTTGTGGACTTTCTGCATGCAATCTACTGATCTGAAATCGTGTGAAAGGTACCTGAGTCTGATGTATAATATTTTAGAAATAAAATTGGAAACATAAGAAAGCAGATTTTTTTATGATTAACAATGAAAAGTTCTGTGTCACTAAGCAAATAGTAACAAAAAACGAAACGAATGACAATTTGAATTTCGCTGGCTATGAGTGGCATTAACGTTCACGTGACTCGACAGCCAATCAGATGGCGAATAAAAAGGCTTATCAGCTAACTTCATGTGTTAACTCACTCTTTTTACTTAGTGATTACCGAATTGGAAAATTCCCAAATAATTAAATTCCCAAGCAGCTTATAATACTACCGGATTGGAAAAAACCTCAATAATGAAATTTCGGAATAATAAAATTCCCGAATTGAAAATTCCCTTATAATGAAATTCCCATATAATAAAATTTTCCTAACAATAAAATTCTCGAATGATAAAATGCCCGATTTGGAAAATTCCCGAACAATTAAATTCCCGAATAAGAAAATATCCTAACAATGAAATTTCCAAATAATAAAAATCCCGAATTCGAAAATTCCTGAATAATTAAATTCCCAAACAGTTCATAATATTTCTGAATTGAAAAATTCCCGGATAATAAAATTCCCGAATGATAAAATTTCCGAATAATAAAATTTCTGAATTCGAAAATTCCCGAATAATAAAAAATCTTGAATTACAAAATTCCCGAATTGGAAAATTCCCGAATAATAAAAAATCTTGAGTTATGAAATTCCCGAATAATAAAATTCCCGAATTCGAAAATTCCCGAATAATAAACAGTCTTGAGTTATGAAATTCCCGAGTTATAAAGTTCCGAATTATAAAGTTCCCGAATAAGAAAATTACCAATAGATTTGATACTTTCACGATGATTCATTATAATAAATTTAAAT